>CAIGRP010011796.1:0-10244 GCA_903798385.1 Fraxinus cuspidata
AATTCGCAGATTCTTTTTTCGACCTTTTAACTTCAAGCACTTCCGCCTCTTCGATATCTTCCAAATCAATTGGAATATTTTAAGATGCATCATAGCTAGATGAAGTACTCGAACTACCCTTAAACTGATTAGCAAATCCATTTAGAGCTATTATAGTAAAGAATATTGACTATGGAGGCATTATTTACGAGTTTGTACCATGGAATGGAGTTGTGAATAGGAAAATTGCTCAATGGGGTTAGTGGTGAATTTTCTTTTCTGATGTTCTAGTTAGTGTACATCATCACTGTTTTTGATATGCCAAATTTTTTTTGGATTCAATCATGATTAATAATTGGAAAGTAGCCATTTTGAGTCTAGCTTGCTCTGTAGTTAATTTGTTTTCCTAATTTAAATATCTCTTTGCAGGTGGAGTTGGTGGCAACAACAAAGGATACAGGCCCATACCTCAGAGGCTGGCCTTGCTCCAGCTTGTAAGGATACTTGTTTTAATGACTTAAGACTCCGATTATGGGAAAAACGATATGATGGCAGTAAAGAAAAGGTACCCCTATTCCTCAATTTCTGTCACTTGAGGAAGTTTCAGTGCTTCAAAAGCTACTTTATACAATGCAATCATCCTAACATCAATTATTTGGCACTCATCTTTGATAGGCAAAGATGGGTTAATCTAAGTTGTTGGAGAAGCCTTATCCACACTTATATAAACATGTCCAAATTCTTTTCTTCCATTAAATCAGCCCCCATTTGGAATTTAGAGCTCGTCTAATGGTACTTAAAGATATACTTTTAAGTGATTACATTTTTTTTATTATTTTACTTTTTTAGTATTTTGACCTCAAAGAAAACTCCTAACCTTGAACTCTCATCTTGTTTATGGAAGTCCCCTATGTTGATCGATTAAATGTTAAGAAAGGATTACTATGTGTATGTCCCTTGAGTTCTCACTCGACACTTGACACCATCCATGCCTACACCAAATTTAGGGAATAAGTAGTTTGTTTTTTTCCCTCGAAAAAAATAAAATGTATAGAGAATTTCTGTTCATTACAATTTTATGCTATGAAAATGTTTATAATTCGTCTTTTCAAATTTACCTAATAATTTTTCGTTCTGCCATGTTCCATTGGTTGGTAGGTTATTCTGAATGTAACAGTTAAACCAATAATAAAAAAAAATATAGAGAGAAAAACAAAAAAAGGAGGCTAGGGTTTTTATTGATTAATTGAATGAATAAAAACACAAGAAAATAAAAGCTTTAAATTCTAACATAATTAAAATGGCTAATCCACCCTTAAGATAAAGTAAAACTAATATATTTAACATGTCTCCTCTATCTGTTATGTACTTGGACTAAGAAAGAAGATAACATGTCGGAGAAGATGTAACTTCAATACCTAGAAAGTAACGGAGTGAAACCAAATCTTTCATTTCAAAGCAACGAGCTAACTCTGACTTTAATTCTGCAATACCATCAATATCATCACTAGTAATAATCATGTCACCAACATATAAAGAAAGCAAAACATGATCGACGATTTACATCTATAAAATAAAGCTGAATGATGATGGCTAGGAAGGAAACCAAGTAAAGTAATCACAGTGGAAAACTTCTCAAACCAAGCTCAAAATGCCCGTTTAAGACCGTAGAGAACTTTTCCAAGTTTGTAAATTTCACTAGGTTGATGAGAAACACCAGGAGGGGAACCTATCTAGACTTCTTCATGTAGATCTCCATTCAAGAATGCATTTTTAACATCCATCTTAGATATACTCCATCGACAAATCAGCTGCAATAAAGGTGTGAACAGTAGTCATCTTTGCAACAGGTGCAAAAGTCTCCTCCTAATTCATACCATAATCTTGAGAATATCCCTTTTCAACTAATCGGACCTTATATCTTTCAACAGATACATCTAACTTGGTTTTGATTTATAGACCCAACGAGAACCAATTGCTCGTTTTCCTAGCTATAGAAATACCTAGTCCCAAGTATGTGTCTGATGCAGAGCAGTAAGTTCCTCGACCATAGCTTCTTGCCAAAGTAGATCACAAACTACATTTCTATAGGACAAAGGCTCATAAATACGATGAATAGAATCTAAAAAAATGAAAGAACCAGAGTAACAAGAGTAAGCAAAGTCTGTTAATTGAGAGGACTTACGAGTACGTGTATGATAACGAGGAGAAAGAGCCGCAGTCTTAGGAGGTGATTGGGCACCCATAGGAGGAGATGAAACAATTGAAGTATTAGGAGCCAAAGTACCATTATCTGTAGAACTATCAACGGGACCCTATAAGAATCATAATCTGAAGTGGAAGTAGATGTGTGTAGAACAAGAGGTCGGACAATTTTAGTATCAACATCAAATGGATCAATGTGAATAAGATCAGACTTAGTCATGTTATGAGAACTAGGAGGAATAGTAAAGAAAGGTATATGTTCAAGGAAAACGACATGATGAGAAATATATAATTTTTGACCAACTAGATCAGAAAAATGATAACCCTTTTGTCCTGCACCATAACCTATAAAGACACATATAACAAATCTAGATGATTATTTACTATGCTTGACATAACGTCGAAGGACAAAACAGGTAGAACCAAAGACACATAACGAAAAATAATCAGTAGCATATACATACAACTTCTCAAAAGGAGAAAAACTTGAATTATGTGAGGTTTCAAATGAGCAGCAGTAAGAATGACTTCTCCCTAAAATTCACTAGGAGTGAAACCACGAAGTAAAAGAGAACGAGACGTCTCAACAACATGTCTATGTTTCCTTTCGACAACACCATAACATTTTGTTTGGGAGTATCTATACAAGCACTTGGCGAATAGTTCCATCAGTAGCAAGCAAATTAGAAAAGGCATTAGAAGTATAATCTGAACCCAAATTACATCGAAAACATTTGATAATAGCCGAATGTCGAGATTGTGCTCTAAATGTACTGAAAATATTAAAGAAATCAGAGCGATGTTTCATAAGAAAAATCCAACAGTAACGAGTGTAATCATTAATAAAGGAAACATAATATCGTGAACCCCCTTTAGTGGTAACGGGAGAATGTCCACATACATTAAAATGAACAAGATCAAATGGGGGAACAGAAATAGAAATATTTTTATTGAAAGGTAACGCAAATCATTTTGCTAATTTGCATCCACTACAATCAGAAATATCATTTATTTTCAAATTTCCTAATGCTCATGTAGAAACTAAGAACTTTAAACGAGATGCTGAAACATGACCAAGGTGAGAATGCCATAAATAAAAGGTAGAAGATAAATGAATTAGATGAAAAGATGACAAATCAATACTAGAAGCTGCAATTTCTGGTACTTTAAGCTTATCCAAAACATAGAGTCCCCCTTGCCTACGGTCGATCTCAATTAGCTTCTGAGACTGCAAATCCTGCACATAACAAGTAGAAGAAGAAAATGAGACTAGATAGCCAGATTCACATAATAGGCTAACAGGAACAAGATTTAAAGTAAGACTAGTAATATGGTAGATATCATTGAAAGATAAACAATGTCTACTATAGGCATAGAAGTATCATCAACAGTCGCAACTGACACAAAAGACTTGGGAGATAATGAAACAAAAAATGATAAATTAGGTGACATATGATGAGAAGCCCTTGAATCCAAGACCTAAAAAGAGGATGATACACCTTAAGAACTAGAAGATGACAAACCATAGAAGAGGCAGACATTGCATGTGGCGGTGTTGTGTTTGACTGTGATGCTAGAAACTTCTGAAACTGCTCAAACATTAGTGGATCTACTGATGGTGCAGCCACTGCAGTATTATAAAGGTTGAAGTGGTCGGTTTCCAAATTTCCATAGAGGAAGAACCTGTCTTTGCTGCTTTTGTTGAAGCTGCTGTCGTTGATGTCGTTGTTGGGGTTGCTGTTGTGTAGCTCTATTCAACAATATAGGACATTGTCCTTTCCAATGACCCTCTTGCTTACAGAAACGACATTCATCATGTGTAACATTCAAAGGTGACCTACTTTGATTACTGGCATGTGACCTCTGAGGTGCTGCGAATATAAATGGAGTAGTAGATGTTGGAGTAGTCCCCTTCTCTATGTGAGATTTAAGGAGTATTTCCTCATCCATCAATTCATTAACCATAGAATCAACAAAAGGAAGAGGACTGCGATGCAAGATTGTCCCACGAAGTCCCTCAAAATCATTACATAGTGCAATCAAAAAATGACCCAGTCGTTCTTTCTGTCGGCGATATAAGGTTCAAATGCTTGTAATTCTGCAGATTTTGTGAGTACCAATTGATCCCATAGATCTTTATATTGAGAATAACGTGTAATTGGTGGATGAATCTAATTCAAATTGCTGTCAAGAATTTACTCCAAACGAAAAAAATTCAGATTATTTTTATTCAAGAAATCACATGATGTCTACCAAAAACACCGGATGTCAATGGATGAGATGTAAAATTCTTTAACAACAAATTTCATAAGATGGCGGCTCCGATACCATGTTAAACCAATAATACAAAAATATAGAGAGAAAAACAAAAAAAGAAGGCTAGGGTTTTTATTGATAATCGAATGAATGAAAATACAAGAGAATAAAAGCTTTAAATACTAACATAAGTAAAATGACTAATCTACCCTTAAGATAAAATAAAACTAATATATTTAACAGTGACAAGTAACATGGCAGCTGTAGAAGTGGGAGAAGGACCACGGTTCGACACATAGAAGGCAAGACTTACACACCGGAGACTATAAAAAAAGCTCTCGTACTTCTTGTTGATGTGGAAGGGATTTTTGGTTTGGTTCCTTTCCTCGAACCACCCGACTTGTAGATGATTTAGTTGATGAACACTATTGCAATCCATAAATGAATCAAGAGGCTGCATTGGGTTAGCTGTCTAATGTTTGTATTTAGGTGTCAATGCCATTTTATGATATATATAGTTTCTTTAAGTTGAGTAAATATCACAATGTACTGAGAATATTTTACAAATATAGATGAAGAAAGCTAAGTTTTCATTGATTTTTTGTGTGAGGTTGTGTTTCTGGATAGTTTTAAGATTAATGCTAGTCTCGGAGAGTTAATTATCTGATTTTTGTTCTTTACCAAGGTATACTTGGTCCGGAAAGGCTTCATTTTAAGTTCCAATTTGATTGAATTTTCAGCAGACAATTCTTAAAATCGGGATCGAATATGTAAGGGAATCGATACACTATGTTCTTGGTAATAGTTCACTAGCCTAAAAGCTCTGAAAGATGCTTTTTATACATAATTATTTATATAATATTTTATATAATGGTAAAAAAAAAAAAAAAAAACCTCTCTTAGGTCACGCACTTTCGTCTACGTGAACGGTGTAAATGTAGTGGTTCTGTGACTCTAGCTCGTTCAAGAAGCCAATATTAAATATTAATTTATCAAAGAATGCCTGCAATCATGAGATTAATAAAAATGTGTGTTTAGTATAAATGATTAAACAAGATATTTGGCAAATTTAAACAATTATAAATATAATATATCGGAAAAATTAACTGTTGTGGTATATTTGGTACCCATTATTTATAAAATTCATTTTTCTTTCTTACTTTTAATCACATGTTCTTTAATAAAATAATATTACATACAAATTCAAAACTTTTCATTATTTTTTAACCTTACATTTTTCAACAAAATACTATTTTAAAATGCATCTGGGCCAAAAAAAAAAAAAAAAGGGCTCAAAAAGGCACTAGATTGATCAATAAATTCGATACCGTTATATATTAGCCCCTGCTTGATAGGAATTATAATTTAGATTTTAGTTTAAGTTAAGTCAACATTTAATTTTGACTACATATTTTATGGGACTTGCAAATTTTCAACCACACATTTCATTAACTTTATCAAAATTTACTAAAAATTTAATCTTATCTCCATCAAACATGGACATAACATCTAAGAAAAAGTAACGTTACGGTATAATTGGCATAGTCGTAACATTAATCAGACAAGAGAGGCAAAATTAACAATAATATGTTTGGCTTACAATATTAAATGGAATATTTGAAATATTTCATACCATAAACCTAACATCTAAGCAAAAATAGCCGTCATGGTATGTTTCGAATAGCGTAATTGTATATTTTTATATCACTAATCTAACATCTTGGTAAATTAACTTGCTGGGTATGTTTAGTATACGAGAGCAAATAGAATAATTAAAAATTGCGTAGGTACCATTCTTTATTAATTCTGCCTAGACTCTTCGGTATCATATATCATATGTACTATTGTTAGTTAAGGCATGATTAACATGGGAATATCTATTTAGCTCTATAACAAGCTTTGAAATAAGGAGTTGTAATGGATTATAGTTTCACCAATTAGTATTGGCTTCCATTTGGCAAAGTTTATAAATAATTTATAAATGATTATGTTGGGAAATTATTTAATTTGTCATGTGGACCGACATATATAATTAATTGTGTATACATGTTATCTTAAAGTTCAGCCCAAAATTAAAGTGATCTAATAAAAAATTAATTAAATGAGCTTTTGACATTTAAATAAAGTGTGAGCCAAACTATATGTGTAAAGACCGGATCCATTAGGGTTTGTATTTGACGAAGGGCCAATACATATGAAAACTATATATAGGGTTGTGGTCCACAATTCATATGTGAATTTCTCATTCTTCTGTCATCCCGTCAACACAAGAATGTAAGATAAAAAAATATTGAAGAGGAAAATCCTTAAACCAACAATCAAGAATCTAGAAAAAGGTTTGGAGCAATTAAATTGAAAAACAAAAAATCAAGATTAATTATTCATTGTTCAAGATACAAATCAATGGATCAATTTATGTTCCACATTAATTAAATTTTTTGTTGATTTGACATGAAGATTTTGACAAATTTATAAAATTTAAGTTTCATGAAAATTTCAACAAGTGGTATCAGAGTCAATTCATGTTGAATCATTGAGAATTGAAATTTCAATTTCGTTCTTGTGATAATTTCATCATTTTCGAATTTAGCAATCCTAATTTATTTTTTGTTAAATTTGAAAATAATTCGATTGGTTTTGCAAGGTTTCAATTTAAAAAAAATTGGGGCGGCGCCGATGGTTGAAATCGGTGTCGATGCTGGACAGCAGCCGGCTGCTGCTATTTACTGAAGATGTGATGCTGCTGCAGATGTTTAGTAGCGACGAGTGCTGCTGCTGGTTTGGGGGGCGGCAGTGACGAGCCTGCCCCCGGGTTCTTCTACAAAAAAAAAAAAAAAATTAGGGTTGGATGATTTTAGATGTAGGGGTATGTGTTGAAAATTTGAAGTTTTGAGGTCCTTGGTTGCAATTTCAAATTAGGGTTAAATATTTAAAGTTTCGGCCCATTAAGTTTAAAGTTTTGGTGAGTCAGCCCCCTAAGGTTAAAAATTTATCCAATTCGGCCTTTAAAGTTCCAGATTTAATAATTCAGTCCCTAAAGTTTGAAAATTAATTTATTTGGGCCTTTATAGTTCTGAATTTTTTAATTAAGCCCCTAAAAGTTCATAATTGATTTAGATTGGCCCCTAAAATTTTGAATAATTAATTTTTGGATCTCTAAAGTTTTTGAATAATTAACTTTTGACTTCTAAAGTTTTCAATAATTAATTATTGACCCCTAAAGTTATGGATAATTAATTTTTGATACCTATAGTTCTGAATTATTAACCCTAGGCCCGTAAAGTTTCAAAATTTTAAAAGAATTAAGGATTGACAATTAAAATTAAAATTTTGGTATTTAAGATTTATTTTGGATTACTAATTTCCTAAATAAGTTAAATGAAGCAACATGTTACCAAAGTGACATCTTTTGCCTAGATTAATTTATTTAGAATAATAAGAAGGTTCTTTGTATGTAATTCATGCGGATATTGACTGGCCCAAAAGAAGGTTAATATTTGGTCGAATTATTTATACACATTGGTAATAAATATGTTATAATTATAAGATTTTGTTTTTATATGAATAATAAATTGATCCAAAGATAGGTTTATTATTTGACATAGTTTATTATCAATATTTGATTACTACAACAAGAGTACCACTAAGTTGGTATTTTTGTCTAAAGACTAAATATCAATGTTGTGCTCGGTCTCTTGTGATGGGTTTACCATTATTTGAATTAAATAATTGTGTAATACAAATTCCTATGTGGACATGTTAATTAAGTATAAGTTCTCTATTCAGTTAATCTATCAACTTCTGCAATATCTGCTAATATCAACTCTATTTCCATGCTAAATGGAACCAAGGAACCAACTTTAAGGACTGGAAAGAGAATGTTCAGATCGCTCTTAGCTGCATGGACTTAGACCTTGCGTAAGGTCTGAACAATCCGCTACACTTACAGATAAAAAGTTTCACTGATAAAAAGAAGGGACTTTGATAAGCGGGATTGTTCAAATCGCATGAATCTTATGATCATAAAGCGTGGTATTCCAGAATCACTCGGTGGAGCTATGTTCGATAAGGTAACTACTACCAAGAAATTTCTTGCTGAAATTGAAAAACACTTTGCAAAGAGTGATAAGGTTGAAACTAGTTCACTTTTAGCAAACTTAGTTTCACTAAGGTATAAAAGTAAATGAAATATTCAGGAGTACATCATGAAGATGTCTCATATTGCTTCAAAATTAAAGTCACTAAAGCTTGAGCTATCTGATGATTTTCTCATGCATTTAGTTTTGATTTCTCTTCCTGCACAATTCAACCAATTCAAGGTTAGTCATAACTGTCAAAAGGAGAAGTGGACTCTAAATAAGCTCATTTCATACTGTGTGCAAGAAGAAGAAGGCTGAAGTAAGAAATGATTGAAAGTGCTCATTTGGCTAGTACTTCTAAAGACAAGTTCAAAGAAAAAAAAGAATAAGAAAGCTGCATTCGATTCGGTTCAAAATAAATAGTGAAAGCTTGAAAATGATAAATCTAGCTGTTATTTTTGTGAAATTTTGGGATTATAAAGAGAGGCTGTACTAAATACCGTGCTTAACGTGTAAAGAAAAGTACATTTCTCATACATTTCTCACTTTTGTTTGTTTTAAGGTAAATTTAGTGTCAATACCAAAACACACTTGGTGGATAAATTTCGGTACCACTACTCACATAAGTGTGTCTATGTGGGGTTGCTTAAGTTGTCAATGCCAATTGAAGCTGAAAGATTCATGTATATGGGGTGATGACAAGTTAGTTAAGGTTGAGACTATAAAGACTTTAGGTTATCATTAAAAACTAGTTATTATTTGGATTTGAAAGAGACATTAGCTGTACTGTCTTTTTAAACGAAATTTGATTTCTATTTCTACCTTGGACAAATTTGGTTACTCTTGTTTAATTGGAAATGGTCAATTTGATCTTTTTCTTAATTCAAATATTGTGGGTACTAGTTCTTTATCCGGTTACAATAACCTATATTTGCTTAATACGGTTGCCTCTTATAAAGAAATCTTGTATGTGAATTCACGTGGTATTGAACATAAATTAACCAATGAGAATTTCGCTTTATTATGGCACAAGCGATTAGGTCATTTATCATAAAAGAGAATAAAAAATCTTGTGTAAAAAAAAAAATTCTTGATTTCCTTAAATTTCCAGTCTTAATTTTATATTAATTAAATTAAGGGAAAACAAACATAAAGAGAGTAGGTGCCAATAGGATTTCAGACGTTTTATAACTAATTCATAGGGATATATGTAGCCTATTCACTTCGGTTTCTTGGAATGATCAACAGTAATTCATTATGTTTATAGATGAAATTTTCTTACTGTGGCTGCCTATATCTCATTTATAAGAAATTCCAAACACTGGACATGCTCAATGGATACAAGACTGAGGTTGAAAATCAACCCAGTAAAAGAATTTAACAAGTCAGGTCTTACCATAGTGGTAAATACTATGACATATATGACGGATCAGGAGAACAACGTTCATGGCCTTTTGCTAAATTCCTAGATGAATGTGGAATTGTCCCACAGTATATCAGGATCTCTCTAAGTAGAAGCACTAAAGGCTGTAGCTTAAATTTTCATCAAAGTTCCAAGTAAAGCAATTAATAAAGGGTTACAAATTTTTAAAGATCTTACTACTAAGGTAACATATATGGCCCAAGTAAAAGATTGTTGGGAAATTATTTAATTTGTCATGTTGGCCGACATATGTAATTAATTGTGCATAAATACTATCTTACTATTCAGCCTAAAATTAAAGT
>CAIGRP010011801.1:0-14498 GCA_903798385.1 Fraxinus cuspidata
CAAGCTTTCCTATTGTGAAGCCAATAACGGTCATCCCTGCAGCAACCCAGACTTCTATTCTCAAAATAGAATCCTAGACAACCAAAAGATATATAAATTTAATGAAGTATGAGCAACTAATTTTAAAGGGAGTGTGGATGAGGTCAAACCTCAAATACAAATGTGTTATCCTTGGAGACATTGAGAATTCCAAACGCCTTCAAATAGGTGTCTGGGAATGGTTTAGGATGTTCACAGTTACTTCCAAGAACTACAATATGAAAGAAATTTGACAGTCCAAAAGTCGAGATCATCTGTTCAGCATTTGGTCATGGAGCATTAGTAACAGCAGCTTGTTTTAGACCACGGTCTTCTATCCATTTTTTCAATTTGTACAAACCATTTACAGGTTTCAACCGCTCCTTAACCAACTTGTAGTTTTCGCTCAAAATAATATTTGTAAAGGCAAAGTTGCAATAAATATAAAATTCACCTTATGAACATAGCTTCCTTGTCATCACAAAATTTTACACCCCTTTCATAATCATTGGGGAAAAGAATANACCATTTACAGGTTTCAACCGCTCCTTAACCAACTTGTAGTTTTCGCTCAAAATAATATTTGTAAAGGCAAAGTTGCAATAAATATAAAATTCACCTTATGAACATAGCTTCCTTGTCATCACAAAATTTTACACCCCTTTCATAATCATTGGGGAAAAGAATAGAAGCAATATCACCATTGTGCTTCCCGGAGATGTTATTGATAAAGAATTCCTCATCAATTAGGACTCCACTACTGAAGCCAATCGGTTAAATAGCTCAGCATTTTTAAAAACCCCGTAAAACAGTGATGACATGCATTGAAATTAGTTAGTTGTTTTACTAATTTACAAGAAAAATAATTTTTTTTCCACGCATAACATATCTGATTGGCAATATGTAACTGTAAAAGTAAATAACAAAAGAATAGTTCACACCTCCTGAAGCATTTCAAGGAAAGCATAAAAAATGAGGGGATCTGAATCACAAAAAGTTCCATCAACAATAAATAGTACTGCCTCAACATTATAAACAAGTGGCCAAAAGAAAAAAAATATACAAATAGAAATATTTTAGCCCAAAGAATACATGACGTTGAAGTAAAAAACCATTTGAACAACAAAAATGAAAGTTCAATGTAAATTTTTGTGCTTGTTTAGGAAATTTCAAAAAAGAATAACCAGAAATTACTATAACCATCGAACCGACGAACTAAGAAAATAAAATTATACATAAAGAACAGCTAAATAAAAATAAGTTCAAAACACACAATATTTGAACCTGAAAACATCATAAATCAACATATTAAGAAAGATCCAGCCAAGTTACGCAAGAGATTCCAAGAGCAGATTTTTTTATTTAACTAAAGCTTTCCATAATTTCTATAAAAGATGACGCAAGAGGATTAATGTAATTTCTGTATTTCGTGAAGCGAAATTCTAATACAGAAGGTAGCTCTACTAATATTCAAAATATGGATGGCTGCACAAATTATCTTCAAATGCAATAGTACTGTTAGGAAAAAAATAAAACTAAATAAAAAGCACCAGAAAAGCGTATTCCTAGGTCATTGAAGTACAAAATACAACAGTCCAAGGTTTCCAAACCGCAATACTTGGCCTCACCAAAAACAGAGGAGCACAATATATTATAGTAGTTTCTGGAGAATGAAAGATATTATAATTTTATTTTCATAAAAGCTTCGAAAGGATACGACCCAATCTTTCGGGAAACAACACCATTAAAGCAGAAAATCGAAGGAAGCTCCATCTTTCTATTGAATTCTCAACTTATAGAGATCGTAAAGCATACATTCAAAGCTGGGGTTCGTCATAAACCCTTTTAGGCTTCCAGACAGATTTTTCTTTAGGCTATCTATATGCAACAAAGTGGAAGTGTGTTGTTTTTCACTTGGTAAATGTGGCATGCCCATAGATAGTGCTGACGGAACCTTCTCGACTTCCAGCCTTTGTGTATTTTCGGTTTAGGTATTGTGTATTCAAAGGCTATAATGTTTTCTTCACTTAGAGAATGAAAAAATAAGTTCAAAATGCACAAAATTTGAAACTCAAATTATCAGAAATGAACAAATGAAGAAATGATTTCTAAAAAATAAACAGACCTAAACTGAAGAAACAAATAAGCTTAAAATGAAACAACTATGAAATTGACATATCCGAGGTCGCCGGTCTCCTATTTCAGTTCCAATTTTCTCCTCATTTTGGAAACTTGAAGAAAATTTTGCAATGAAAGAGGAAAAGAAATTCCCACTTCACGGAAAATCTGAACAAAATGTAACAAAATACAGAAGAACATTGAAATGAAGCTAACGTAATTTTCAGAATTACTTTGTGCAAATGATTTGGAAACTTGAAGAAAAGTTCGAAATCAAAAAGGAAAACGAACTCCCACTTCAAAATTACGTAACAAAATAAACAAAAACTTTAAAATAAACTTTCGATTCATACGTTTGAGGATGATCTCGTGCAGTTGATTAGGATATGTTATCCACAACCGAATACACAACTAGAATTAGAGTTCAAGTAAAATGGCAGCAACAATAAATGGCTCGTCTTCGAAGTTTACTTCTACTGAAATTAGGCTTGAAGTAAACAGAACTGACAATAAACGGCAGCAACAATAAATGGCTCGTCTTCGAAGTTTTCTTCTACTGAAATTAGGCTTGAAGTAAAACAGCACCGACAATAAATGGCTCGTTTTGGGATTATTCTTTCGTTTTTGGAAACCCCATTTTAAGGAACTCGAGAAAAAATTGGAAAATTTCAAAAGAAATATTTTCACGTATATGACACTACGTTATTGAATGAGTAGTGAGAAGACATTTTCAACAATTATGCTATTTTTGAAGGGTGAAAACAAAAAGAGAAAAGCTAAATGTAGGAGGGGCCATGGACAATAAAATAATCGTAGGCCCCTCTTGTGAGGGGGGCGTGCACACGGTAAACCCCGTGTACATGTAGCAAATCTCAAACTAAAAAGGCAGCTACAGTATGGCTTGTGTAGGTCAACAGTGGAAAGCAATAAAGTAGCCACAGTAATTTGAATGAACATTGGAAATAATTAATGCCTTTGGTAGTCAATAGTGCAAAACCAGTTCAGCTACACTGTTGAACTAGCTTATCCATTGTTTGAGTCACATTCTAATTCTCATTCTCATTCTAATTTTCATTCTCATTCTTCTACTCATTTTCAACCACACATTTTTCAATAAAATAATATTTTTCATCATATCAATAACTTTTCCTTCCTTTTCAGCCACATAGTCACCATCACATCACAAAAAAATGCATTCTTTCCATTTTAATGTACATCAAACATGGGCTAAAATTTTCATTCACATTCTTCTACTCATTTTCAACAACACGTTCTTAAATAAAATAATATTTTACATCACATTAATAACTTTTTTTTTTCAACCACACATTCTCCATCAATCTACTATTTCAAAATACATTCTTCCAAAAAAATGTGGCTCAAACACACCCTTATTGTGAAAGCTCTGTCTCAAGATGATTAGTAATATTAGCATCCTCTCTTTTAATGTAAAATAAAGGAAGATATTATGAAACTAGGAATATGTTTTACTCATTTAAAATAATCATAATTTCAGTAGAGTAATTAAAATCAACAATCTAAAAATATTATAGTAACTTAGACACAATAAAATTTGGATTCTTAACATTTGCCTTTTGCGTTTTCCTTTCGCTTAGATCACAAGATTTGTCAAGAAAAAAAAATATGCAATAGAAATAAATAAGAACTAGAACAAGATTACACAAATTTATGTGAAAACTCTAAATGTGGAAAACCCATGGACAAATAAGGAGAAAATCCACTAAATCACAGATAAATACAAGAGAAGATCATTTTGGATCGGTCACTCTAAATAAATAAAAAATGATGATCAACCCTACCACTATAGCCCTTCCCCCAAAATAAAAAATAAAATAAAATCTCAAAATTGTATTTTCACCACATATGTTGCACTGGGAGCTTTTTACACCAGGTCAACTAGAATTTGGGTCATCATACTCTCTAACACGATTCACAAAAAGTTAGGGGAATTTTTTTTTTAACTTTCTTATTTTCGTTTGTTACAATTGACTGAAATCATAAAGTGTTTTATTTATGCAGAGATAACATTAGTTCTTGATTCATTCATTTTATTAGATTAGAGAATATGTAATGTCAATTTATAAGAAAAGCTGTTTGAAGAAAAATGAGTATATTTGAATTTTTGTTTTTTTTTTTGTTAATGTATGAAAGTCAATTGATCATAATTTTGGCGTGTTACTAGGGACGATTTCAATTAGTCAAAATTTCTTCAAGTAATTGTAGTTAAGTTCTTCAAATAATGCATCTTAAAACTCTCTCTCTCTATCTCTCTCTCTCTCTCTCGATGGTTAGTCAATTACTGAATTACATCGTGTTTGGTAAAAATTGTAAATGCACTATATCGTAAAACTTGCAGTAAAGGAAATAGAATGAATTTGGATTATTGTTCACACGAAGACCCTATTCCTAATTTTTTTCTTATGATTTATTTGAAGCAAAAAGAAGTAACAAGAAATGATTGTTATTTATTACTTTCTCAGCTAAAATTATTTTATAATTTATTAACTAGTCAATGATACGTTGATTTTTAAATCAAATTATAGCAACAAATGTTAGGACTCAATATGTCATCTTCATCTTCCTTATTCATAGAAATTCATGGTAAATCTAATTTATTGAAGGGAGAATTGTAGCATAGGTACCAAACCTTTCAATTAGTTGCAAGTTTTGCCCAAACCTTTCATTTGTACCACCTATGGTACCAAACCTTTAAAAAAAATAGTAGATCCAGTCCTCATTGATGGTTTCCGTCCGTTTGACTACGAAAATCGTTAGTTGATTCTAAAAATAAAAATAAAATTATAATTTCCACCAAATAGACAAGGGCAATTTCAGATTACACACTTTCCCTATCTATAATTGCACTTCTTTGTTCACTTTCCCTCAATTTTCATCACTATTAATATACTTTTCTCCCCTACAGTTAGTCAGGAAAAATCAACACGCGAATGGAGATGAATGTATGCAAATGTGGTTTCCAAGCGCAAATGAAGACCTCATGGACGAACTTAAACCTAGGAAGAAGATTTCTCCCTTGTCCTCGAAGCCAAGCTGGATGTAGCTTTTTCGTATGGTGTGACACTCCCATGTGTGAGAGATCTAAGGAGCTGATTCCAGATCTATTACGGGCTAGGAGGGAAATGAAAGCTGAAATCAGCACCCTCCAAGCAATAAGACCAAATTTGTGGAAGGCTTGGTTGTTCGGCTTTGTGTGTGGAGTGTTAGTAAAATGGATACAAGTATGTAGGCTGGGTTTGTGGGATGGGTATATTTAGCTTCAGAAATTTAGGCTTAGTGTGAAATGTGGATATAAATGTGGTTGTGTCGTACAATTTTCCTTCAAAGAAGTGCCCCTTTCTATATTGTGTTCTAGATAGTACTGACTTTTCACATTTCTATTTCTATTTCTACCTTTGTTAAATGAGAAGTTAAACACTCCAAACGTTTCGTATATGGTATATCAGAGATACCAAACCTTTGTTATAGTTACAGTGAAAATACCAAACATTTTATTATAGTTGCAGTCACAGTACCAAACATTTGGTTATCGTTGCAATATTAGTACCAAACCTTTGGTGATTGTCACTTAAGAAATACCAATATTTTCACCTAGAACCTAATTGTCTGGACCGATGTTCACTAAAAACCAGGTGACAACAGGGTAATGCAATGAATTCAACTTCAACAGTCCAGAACAACATGTAAAATCACAACATTTGCTGCATATGCTTCCATTCCATCCCACATTTCAACAAATACATCATTTACAAAATACTTACAATTCACTTTACAAAATCATAATATTGACAAAATAAGTTCACTTCCAAACAAAAAAAACGTGAAATAAGAAAATACATCATGTTGAAGATTTCGATCCTTGAGTCTTGGACTTCTTCTGCCGTGACTTTTAAGTTATTCCAGATGGTGCTCTTTTCTTTCCCTTTGACACACTTGACTGTGTATTTTGTTGAGACTCTGGGTGCATGCTTGTTTCTGCTCCTTGTTGTGAACTAGCTTCACCAGGCAATGGTCCTTTGCAGCTTCTTTTTTTATGTCTAGATCCCCTGCATCGCTTACACGTTATCTTCATGTCAGTCATTTCCAACTTCATTCCTGCAAGTGGCTCCATCCGTGACCTCTTTCTCACTTTTTTAGGTATGTCTGCCTATTTTTTCTTCTGTGGTTCATTCAAATGGTACTTTCCCAACTCTGGCCATATCTCTGGCCCTGACATAGGTTGGATCACTGAGGAGTAACACATGAGGTATGTTTCCTTCCTGTAATATGGATCATTGTAGTCATGTATGTCTATATCCCTTGACAGCATGCCTGAAATTGCATGGGATCATGGAATTCCAGTCGGCTATCATTTTCTGCATGCATATTCACGTTTTGTCAAATCAACACTCCACCCCAATCCATCTCTACTGGTTATCTTGAACTTATGACTACCTGCGTAGTCTGTCTTCAAGTATCTCACCTCACCCTTAGCCTTCTTAATGATTTTAATTACCCTTTATCTGAATGCATGATCCCATCTCTGTGATGATTCCCCTTTTGCATTCATTCTTATTATTGTTTATGTCTTATTGTTTCCAGCATAGAGATGATGGGCTTCTCTCTAGTAACAACAATAAAAGAATTAAATGTCTTGTTATTCAAAAGAATATTACACTTGGAATGCTCTTCAAAATGTGATTTGCTCCACTAGGATGGTGGTTTTTCAGTAAACCAGTTGTACGTATCTTCATTAACTTCTTTCAACTTATTCATTGCATTCCTCCACTCTGGCACTATTGTGACCCTTGCTGCAGCCCAAAACAAGTTCTTAAGGGTCAGACCTTTGTGTACCAAAGTGAAATGACTGTATAAATGTCTAGTACAACACCTGTGCTCAACCCATTCACATAACTGACTTGTACAATCCACCAAACTCTTTTCTTTATAAAAAATGAATGTCCTAGCTCTAGGGTTATACATCCATATGTCATCAACCAACAACTGTATGAACCATTGCCAATTTGTTTTGTTCTTAGTATCTACAACTGCCCCATGTTATGGGGAATATACAATTCTCACCATCAATTCCTACAATTGCCATCAACTGTCCACCTTATGTAGACTTTATGAAGCAACTATCCAACCTAACAAATGGCCTACATCCAGCCTTAAAACCCTCCTTACAAACCTCTAAACATATATGCAATCTCTTAACGATAGGACCTGACCTTTCAGTCTGCACTGTACTATCGGGATTTGTTCTCTTTAACTCCTCTCCATAATCCCATAAAATTTTGTACTGCTTAACTTCAATCCCATGCACCACTTGTGCACATTTGGATCTTGTCATGTAGAACTAGTGCTTTGAAATCTTATATATGCAATCTTCTTTCACAGTTTTTACAAAACTGCTTATTGGCATATTAAAATCAGACCTAAACTTTCTAATGTATTTTTTTGCCAAATAACCTGCATTAACCCTTTTATTTTGCCACACCATGGTGCATATGTGCTCATATCTGAATGTGTCAATTCTGAGACTCTTGTCTGGTTGTTGGTATACATATAGGACCGAAGGGCAGTTCTCTTGACATTTAACTCTCAATAGTGTCAATTCTTGAGGAGTTATCTCACCTTCATGTTCGCTCCTTCCACTATTTATATCAATACCAAATCCTTCACTCAACCTGAAACCTGTGGTTTTATCATTATCATCCATGAGTATATTTTCTTCCTGCTCATACTCCGAGTCATTGAAATCCTCCAAAAAAAACCCTCTTCATATTCATCATGTTGCTCAGGGTATGTGAAATTTACTTGCACATCAGATACATGGTCTTCTTGCTCAATATGATGATCTGTTTCAGTGTCAACACGTGCTTCAGTTTGCTGTGGTTCACTATGTTGCACCTAAGTTCATCAACATCCACATCACAATGTGGTTCACCTTGTTGGACTTCACTTTCCCTAGACTGCACCAATAATTCACCATGTTCCACATCAGTTTGTGCAGCATGCACCTCTGATTGACCACGCTGCGCATCAGGTTTACCAGCATTCACCTCTGATTTACTATTCTGCACATGAGTTTCAACAGCATGCACATCAGTTTCACAAGCCTGTAATTCTGATTGACCATGCTACAAATCATCTATTTCGTCAACAATGTATGACTCGTCACCTTCTAATGAATCATCATAAACCTCAATAGCATAGTACGATTGCTCCTCACCTATTAGTTCATCATGCACACTAAACTTTTCAACATTTACCAACTCCTCATCAGTCTCACAATCAACCATAGAAATATTTCAATCCCATGGCAATTCCAATACCTCAACTATAGGCAAGCAATACACTTTAGCAATCCTCTTTTTACCGAGCCGCTTCACCACATTCATGAAATCTGAATATTTCACTAACCAGAATGATGCTTCACTCAATCTCTTCTTTATCTTGTACATATATCTGACTCTACCAGAATATTCCATCATTTTCATGGCATTGTCAAGAAGAAATTTCTTGAAGAAATCAGGATCGACATAGTCTTTGTAATCTACTTTGCCATGCTCATACACAAAATTTCTCATATTTCTGAATAAAGCTCCACCATGATGTAGGCATATGCTAAAATACTTTGTATTTTCCCTTGAAAAAATGAAAAAAAAAAAAATCAAGCCCTAACCCTTTTTTGTTCGAGCAATGCACATGTACAGAACGATCTATTACCCAGCACATTAACTTCCAAGTTATCAAATCATGCAAACTAGTACTGGACAATAATCTATACGCACGGCTTGTAATCGCATTGTTTCATACCGCAAACGAAAATTTCAGGGCGCGCACTTACTATATACAGGTTGGAGAAGAGAGCCTTGAATATGGGCTGCAAAATCTAATGGAAAGATCATCTTCTTATTTGTATCGATCATTTTCTTTTTCGTGAGTTTTGACAAGTTCCATAATGGATAATGGAATGGAGTGTTACTGACGTTTTTTCATTTTAAAAGGGAAAGTGTGTAATTTCAAAATTGACCTTGTCTATTTGGTGGAAATTATAATTTTTTTTTAAATTTCTGAGGTCAACTAACAATTGTCGTGGTCACACGGATGAAAACCATCAATGAGGACTGGAGCTACGATTTTTTTAAAGGTTTGGTACCGTGGGTGGTACAAATGAAAAGTTTGGGCAAGATTTGCAACTAACTGAAAGGTTTGGTACCTCGGTTGCAATTTTTGGTACCTCGGCTGCAATTTTCCCTTTATTGAATTTAGCCGAAATTTTCTAAACTAATTGAAAACCTCTATCAAGTAAATCCAATTCTACTTAATTAAATGAACTCAATATCTCACTATTTGAATTTTAACCAAATTAAGTTCTTTCATTCACCAAAATTCATTTAATGATTACAATAATCCTTAGAGTATGCTTCTATTTCTTAGATAAATTACGGATTTTTATAGTTGGTTTGAACAAATAACTCATATCTCAACTATCTAATGTCCACAAATCAATCAACAATTGACGAGAATGAATTGAATCAAACACAATAATAAAAATGATTCACATCCAAAAATGTCTTTAATAAATGATCAGAAACCATGGTTAGGCTCAAAACAACATCGTTTCTCTTAACTACGAATTTAATTAGAAAACAACGTTAATAAACAAAAGCAAAATAATTAGGTACATCATCGAGTTCAAATTAGTCAAGAAAGGAGCTCAAAATTCAACTTCCACCATTTGCAATCTTCAAAATCTCCAAATTCCGTTATTTGTTTGTGCTTTAAAAAAATCTCTAAATTTTCAGCCCTAATAATGAATGACAAAATATCATTTTCATAGTGTTCTATTAAGTCCAAAAATCACGACGGAAAAGTGTCCAAATTAACTCTATGATTGATAGGTTCGAGTAAAAAATGGATTTTGGATCATTGAATGGTCGTCGCCCAATTAATGTGGGAAGGGACCGATGTGCTTTACAAATCTCAGGCCATGGCCTTGTCGGTAGCTGATGATGCTTGGTGGCCGCGAGGTTAAGTGGGAGGCCACACATCCAGAAGATCCAACAGGTACTTGAGTATGGACCCGTGGTTAGTATCTATGTCTAGCTGAAAGTAAACGTGATAAGTTAATGATATTTGAGTATATAAATGATCTTTGTTGTTCACACTTACATCCAATACTACTACCTAACAAATAATTTCTCAATAATGAAATGGGACAAGAAAATAAGAAAAATCAACTTATATAAATGGGATGGAGGTAGTAATTGCTAACTAGGATGGTACGGTCTATGCATTTAATGTATGTTAAGTTTGTTGCCAAACAATTTTTAATGGGCAATGATGTAACTAAGGAAAAATCATTTTTTTAGTCTTATTTAAGATCTTCAAAAAAAAAAGTCCAAAAACTGTTTGATTATAGTAACATGCTTAAAATTTCAGGCACTTCTCCTCGAAAGAATTTTTTATCGAAATTACCATAGTTAAGCAAAGAGACTAAGATACATGATTTTAATATTTCACTCTTTCTCTCGAGCAGACTATTCCATTCCATGGTTGTGCCAATGGGTGAACACTATTGGATTGGACGACTTTTGGCTTAGTTTCAAATGAAACCTTCTAAAGAGATACTGAAATTTTTTAAACCAAAGTAAATCTAATCATACCATTTGAATTTTCAAACCAAACCATTTTTATGGTGCAATTTTATCAATATTTTATTGTGTAATCATAATTCTATCACGTGCGTTCCAAGAACCAAACATTGCCGGATATAGTTTCTTGACCAAAGAAGGTCGAATACAAAGTTTGTAAAATGGAGCATCGAAAAAATTGTCGACTAACTCTTTCCTCAGATAATGATGAATTATGATTCAAAACTAAGTATACAGGGGGATTTGTGTTGTTCAAAAACAAAAACTTAATATTTCTTCTCATTGTTTTGTTAGAGTGGTTGTTAAAGTTAGTTATAAGAAAAGTAAAATACTTGACCAATTTCTGTTCAAGAAAACCTGGTTTCCCTCTACTGATAGCCACATTAGAAGGTTTTGTAATCTACAGTGATGCATCCAAGTTGGATATAGGATGTGTATCTACAATAAAACGACATTGCATTGTTTCAAAATGAAATTAATTAAAATGTTTAATTAAAAATTTTGAGTATTTCCATTACAACATCATCCTTGGAATTTTTAATAGCACATGTTAAACTTAGTGTCCAAAGTGAGCATCATTTTAAATTTAGAAATACCAATTTTAATGTTCAAGATCTAATTTATCATATTTCTTTCTCATTAAGGCCCCATGCTTTTCATTTCAAAACATTTTGAAATGTCACAAGGTTATTGTATTAATTTTGTAATTCACTAAAGTTATTTTTTATTCAAGATATAAATTTAGAATTACACATTGTTAGCCAACCTTTGTTCATGCATTTAATGTATTTTTAATAATAATTACTATTAGTAGATGTATCGATGACAAACATTTAATCATACACATTAAAGGAGAAAACATGATGTCCTTCACATTCTTAGTTAATAAAATTGACTAATATAGGTCTGGGCTTCAACCACCTTAGGACCCTCATCAAACAACAGTTCGTTGACTCCACTGTCGGGCACAAACTATTGACCTTTATGGATGTCTATTTAGGCTATAACCAGATTACCATGCACCCAACTGATGAAGAGAAGATGTCCTTCATAACGGATAGATGTCTCTACTGCTACAAAATGATATCCTTTGGGTTGAAAAACGTTGGGGCCACATATAAGAGACTTGTCAATAGGATGTTCGCCGACTTTATTGGTAAGACAATTGGGGTATATGTAGATGATACGCTGAGAAGAGCCTGAAAACAAAAGATCAAGTGAAGCACCTCGACGAAGCTTTCCAAATATTAAGAAGGTACAGGATTAGGTTGAACCTTCATCAATAGACCGTAAAGCGATTTCGTGATCGTAGAGCAATTCCGAACTAATCAGAATTTTGATATTGTTGCTTATCTAAAGAGTTGAACAAGTTCGAGCTAACCAATTTTTTAATATTGTTGCTCACCGTTTAGCCCCTCGAATAATTTAGATGTGCTAGACGAAGTTTTAAGCCACGGTTCGTACAAAAATATTAAAGGCTACAGATCAAGTCCATGAATTTAGATAGAGCTTAATTAGATTTAGGGATTCAGTAGGCACACTGGGACGTTCTAATAAGGCTGACCCTTCCTCGGTGCCCTTATTGTCTGTCGCCCTGTAAACTTTTCATTGAAGAACCTAACATGTTAAGTCTGCGATATAGTTAAAAACTTCCTAAGAACCTTTAATAGAAATACTTGTGAAGGATTGTATTATTTCTAACTCAAAAAAAAAAAAAAAAACTTTTTAAAGTAGTGACCCAACATTATAAAAAAGGGATGAGCTTGAGGCAATTGCTTTGATTCATATTAATTGTAGTATCAAACTACTATATGGTCTACAAAAAGACCTTCACATCGGCCAGAAGCATAGTTTGAGGAAATATCAACCCCTAATTCCCTTTCAAGGGGCTAACTTCCTTAGAATTGTAAATGTTTGTTGGCATGAGAAACTAGAATAATATTTAGTAACTCATAAAGCTAACACTGTGAATCGCAATTTGAACTCTTAATTCGCCTTCCCCTACACTATGTAGTCTGTACTATTCTATTATAAGGTTCCTAAACGTAATCTTATCGTAAATAATAATTACTCTTGGCAATTTCTTAGTAACTATTCGAAGGTAAAGTCTCCAATAATTTTCAAAATCTTATCTTTATTTAGTTATTTTTTTCTTAGTTTTGCTTTAATTTATTGCACAGAAGCTTCTAAAGTGAATGGAAAGCTATCATGGCCATTGAAATTCAATCAGTAGGTTTTCTTCCGAAGAGCCTTCGCATCGTGAAGACAGTTCAAGATCATAAACCAATTGAAAAAGATATGAAATAAGGAGGAAAACTCACGTAACTTTAAGCTCGGACGTCAAAATTTTGCGAGCGAATATAATTCGGAATTGTTTTTTGATTCTTAACATTTTTGCAAGGAGGCGTCAAACGTTCGGGGTCAAATTACATCGTTTGGGGGTCCATTTTAGATTTTTTCTGTTTTTAACTAGTTTAAACTATATTTTCTCTTTTTTTGCAGTGTTTTAGTTTTATTCATATTTGTTTTGCATTTTTCAAGTTTATTCGATTTGTCTACTGAATTACAATTTTGATTTGATTAGGGTTTATTTTGAGTCTTTAAGTAAGTATTAATATTTTGAAAACAATACAGTCATTTTGATTAATAATATCACAATTTTCCCCCTTTTTTATTGGATTCTAATAATTCTCACATCTATTCGAGCGAAATTGGATCAACATTTGTCCGCGTGTTATGAAAAAAACCCTTTTGTTATTGTTCAAATTTTCGTCATGCATCAAGATCCCAACTAGATAGATGTTAGACCCACCACTAAGGTTGACCATTATGTGTTGCTATTAGCAAGAGAATGTCAATCTAAGTATTTACACGTCGAAGCTAATGTTTACATGATCACTCAAATGTGTCATGCAAATTAAATATCCATCATCAACGCCTACGTCATATGCATGACATGTTTCGAGATCATCAGAGTTACAAGGGAAGGACCATGTCATTTTGAATCTACGTACTGGAATAGTCTGGATATTTAAATTAAGAATATTTTTAATTTTTTTAAAACTTTATAAGTCGAGGTAATGTATAATCCAGGTTATGAAACAACCCTTGAGTGCATTATCTTTAAGTTTCTTGCATTAAGATTATATGGAAGTCCATTAGACTATACTAGACTATTTGTGTCTAATAATATCAATAAATATTGTTGACCCTTGAAAACGAGCCAACAGACGTCGGGCCCACTCACACCAATGACATACGAAATCATTTCATTCAAGAGCTTGTGGAACCTCGTGTTGTTACTCTTGAACATATCTTTACAGAAAACCAGTTAGCTGACTTATTTACCAAGCCATTAGATGGTCTTCGATTTGAATCTTTTCGGACGGCTATTGGTATTTGTGTGCCTCATTGATTAAGTATTTTTGGTGCATGCTCGTACTTTACCACTATGTGACATTGATCTATGCATGCATCATATTTGTCTGTTTATTTTCTATGAGAACACTTATGCATTTTTTATTCTTTACTTGTATCTTTATCTTTGTGTATGCAATTTTTTGTGTGCTTAATGCATTCATGCTTTAAATTAAACAAAAAATAAATAAAAAAAATAATATATATATATATATATATATATATATATAAAAAACAAATAGATATGCATGCAGGGCAGTTTGT
>CAIGRP010011803.1:0-24577 GCA_903798385.1 Fraxinus cuspidata
AATGAAAGCACAATGAAGCAACCATTTGGAATTTGTCCCAAACATCTGTATTTATAGTTGGGGATGTTTAGGTGTTATGGGTCGTGTAAAACTCTTCAAAATCGCGAATTAGGCCTGGCCGCATAAATATGTTGCTCGAGCGAAGGGACTTGTCGCTTGAGCCAAAGGTCTGTCGCTCGAGCGAAACCTGGGCGATAAGCGATCGACAATGGTTTTGTTTTTGTCGCTCGAGCAATGGCCAGGCGTGAGGCTAGTGAAATTCCGGCGCCGCTTTTTCTTTGTTTCCAAACTCGAACTCAAACCTTAAGCTTCCTAACTCAACTATACAAAATTGCACTTCACTCCTTGACTTTTACACATGTTCAATTATATCTTTTTTGTTCGCAGAAGTGCCAGATACAATATTGAACCTAACAAGCCCTTTGCATGTAACAAGGTACACCCGATGAAAAAAATATTTTATTTAAAGACCGATTACAATATTGAACCTAACAAGCCCTTTGCATGTAACAAGGTACACCCGATGAAAAAAATATTTTATTTAAAGACGGCCTCTCTATGTGTTTGACCCTTGTCAGCCCATATTAGTAGCCTACTCATGACATTGTACCTAGGGTAGTTAATGACCCATTATATAAAACAAGAGAATATGAAATTTTAGTATGTTCTTTTTAGGAAAGTAATGTGCAATAAAATGAAAGAAAATGTTCAAAGCGAAGGGGATATGGAACTGGGAAATTTTGGAAATTTTTACTCTTGGGATACAAATACAAGTTTAAATCATGGCTCTTCATTTTGATGTTTTTGTTCAAAGAGGACTTTGCCTTAGAAGGACAACTTAGATGCAGGAACTCAGATATAGAAGAAACATATGAACTAAATAGATTAGAAAGTAAGGAAGAGGAAAAGGAAAAACTTGTGATGCTTGAAGATTGAAAAAATTTCCCTTGGCAAACACAGAAATTAGCACCACTTTGTTTTAGTGAAAGCCTCATTGCTCGCATTCAAGCACGAGGGATGTATAGTGGATGTTCCTGTTGGAAAGGCTATGCTAGGGCCGGAGGTCATCTGGTTAGTAGAACTTATTTATAATACAGGTTCCAAAGTAACAATGACTAAGACGAAAGAAAGGAGCAAGATAGGCCAAAAGCCAGATATTCCCAATCAAGAACAAATATAGGATTTTAAAGCGATAAGCCTAGTTGGCATTCCTTCTACTCATGTTCTTGCTCCAGCAACCTTGTTGATAGTACATAAGGGAAAAGACGGAATTTCTTTATCAATGTTGTCTAGGAAGTTTACCGTATTTTTTACTTGAACTTGCTTGTGTGTATAGAATGCACCTGCCTAGCATGTACGATTTTCGTGTGAAAATCGTTGTCTACCTCTTCAATGGACTTTTCCCAAAAAAATGAGCCAATAAGAGCAATGTATCTTCAAGGACATGCCCTAGTCTTTTTCGCCTTACAAATCTTACTTAAACACAAGCTTCTTCATTTCCATGTTTATGTTTAAAGAACTTGATTTTATTATAGAAGAATAAAATAGTGCTATACATTTTGAAAATTAAGGAACTTAATGTTGCCTTGGAAGTTTATCATATTTTCTAGTTGAACTTGCTCGAGTGCACTGCGCGTGCCAAGCACGTGCAATTTCCGTGTGAAACTGAGAAATTGTTTAAATGTGTCAGTGTTTAAATCTAGTTTGAATAAGGGAAAAAACATAAAATTGCGAAATCCTCAGGTTGATTTTGTTTCCATATATGACATTGACTGTGAAGGATAGATTATTCAGTTAGCTGGTGAAGAGAGCTTCAAAGTGTCTCCTGTTTCATGTCCACAGACTCTTCTTTTTATTTTAATGACAGTCTCCAGGGGAATTAAAATTAATAAGCTGTTTAAAAGCGACATATTCTAAATATAGTTTGAGACAGGGGAAAAAAAAGTGTGATGTTGAGAAGTCATCGATGGATGAAAATAGTGGAAACTTCTGAAAATGAAATTGAAGAGAATGCTGCCGTAACTCAAGGTAGTACTTGTGAATTTTAATTTTCAACTTTTGAATGGTGTTACTTGTTGGAGCTTTTGCAACATGAATCACAAAAATTAGGGGAGATTATTTGTTTATTGGAACAGTTGGAATCCCAACTTTCGAAATCATGACTTCATACACCTTTGGAAATTTTGATTGAGAACCAAGTTTTTATTTACATGGAGAGTTATCAAGACCATCAGTGCATTGAGGGTTTTTCACGAGGAAATCTTGGAATCAAGTACAACTCTGGAGCAGTATAATCTCTTTCCTCGCCAAGGCGTAAAAATATTTGGTCTGGCAGAACATCATTTGAATCTGTCGAAACACTATTGAAGGTAGTTTGGGCACGAAGAGATGGTCCAAGGTGATGCTATAATAGAGGATGCAGATCCAGGTGACCAATTTTGGCATGACAATAGAACATATGGAAACTAACTTGAAGCAGAATGACAAAATTGATGAACCTCGCGGAAATATTTCTGTGCTGAATCAAAGCACAGGATTTCAAGGCATTCATATGGAATGTCCTTTACCATCTGAAGGGATAAAGTTTACCATTGTTGATAGGTTGGATGTTAAATTTTTATAATTATACATACTTGTCCAGATATACTGAAAGAATTTACAAAATCTATGACTAAATCTAAATCGAAGACTCAAATATTTTTTTTGTGTTCTTGTATCCACAATTAATCATATGAATATTTAGGATTAGAATGTTTTTCCTTTTAAGGTCAACTAGGTATTAAGCTATGATGCTCTGACTTGCATGCGGATATCGGGTACGGGTATGTATCTAAATGTGAGATCTTTTATATTTCAAAATGCATGATATGTGGACATGGCTAAAAAAAGTTCAAATTTTGGACACGGTACATGGATACATCTTTCAAATGTCGAATTTTTTCCCCAGAAATTCACCTGTAAAAGGTTAAATAATAATTAAGTGAATCTTAATTAGAAAAAAGTTTGAATGACTAAAATGAAAACTTAATCAAAGTGTGTGACCTCTATTGAAAATTTAGGTTGTGCAGCTGTTTTTCTTTTACTTCAAAGACTCACGTGACTTCTATAATCAAACCACGCTTCTTAATTCTTTAAAAGACCTCGATCAGCGCCGTCCTCTTTCCTCCCTAGCACCTACGGCGCTAAATCAAGGTTTCCTCCTCCACCGATTCTTTCCCTTTTCAACCTAGTAGTGTCTCCTCTTCCGCACAGCTGCCTCCTTGCTCTGCTCATTTGCTGTTTCCACTTCAGGTTTGTCTCGTCTTCAGCCAGGCTCCTCCTTGCCCAGCTCTCTGAAGCTTTGCATCAACAGGCACTGTGTCCACCCCCAATTTCATACCCATATCCATCTCATGTAGTGTCTACACGAGTATGCCGACTGGAAACAAGAGTTTGAGCATCACAGGTATTAAGTAGTGAACATAAAGTTAAAAAATAACTCGAAAACTGGCACGTGCATAGAAAGTGCTCTATTTAACAAAAATGTTTAAATATAATAACATCATCTCTTATTTCGAGCATTAAAAACTAAGAATATATATGATTAACAAACAATTAATTTCAAATGCATTTTTTTCTAATAACAAGGGAAAGAGAAAGTGCTCATTTTATTAACTAAGCAATCCAAACCAATGCAAATGCAAAAACACAATCAAAGCCTCATCATTACACTGAAACATAAACAGCATTTTCAATTTGTTCTAAAATAATGTCAATCAATAATCCATTTCAAACAAAATACCATTAAGTTATAGATTCTTCTCACATATGGCACAGTGTCCAACCACGTATCAAATATAAATCCACGATAAAGGACATCTCCATTCCTTGACAACCTTCAACCACCTCCATTCAGCCTTCCCCTCCTTGCTTTCTTCCCAAAGAACCAATCTTCTAACCCTTTTCGCTGAAAAACACACCTTGTTCCCACTACAAACACCTTAAGTTTACTACTGTCCATTAAGCATCTATACATTTTCACGAGCATTCTACTAACCTTCTCCCACTCCAGGCTCTCCAGGTCGAACCTCAAGACCAAGTTGATTCACAAGCTAAGGAGAGCAAAAGAGTTTTTTAACCCTCCAAAATTGTAGAGTAAGGTGGTATGCTCGAGTGTTTCTGCGTTTGACCTCTGGCGCTCAAGTCAGAAACAAGGATTGAAGGGGAAAGAAACATTAATTAAATGGTTTTTGTTTGTTTATTGTAGAATGAATATTACCTTTCCCTGGTGATTCTTTAGATCAGCTTTTCCTATTAGCTAGATTTGGTAAATTGCATGAGTAACGCAACAGTACTAAAAATACAGCACTATCTAGGTCTCGGCTTGCTAGCCATCTCTTATTTCCTTCATGACTAGCGAACTTAAATCAGAGGCTCCCTCATTAGCCTCATTTTTACCTTATAATGCAAAATTGGATACCAGGAGATGTGAAGATTTGTACTTATTTGAGCAAATGCTCAAGTCCATGACTAAAAGAAGGACGATCGAGGTGCATGAGGGATACTAATTCCTACCATTGAAATTATTGAGCAGGACATGCATAAGCCCAAGATAAGAGATTTGAGTACCTTGTGGGTCTAGACTCACTCGTAACTTTATACACTTTGTAATTGTTCTAGGTGGTCCATGTATAAAGTAATTAAAAGTATATTCATAAAATAGTTTATAATGTTTTATAATTGAACTTGCCTGAGTGTATTAATTGCACTGCCTAGCACGTGCAACTTCCTTGCAAAATTAATAAGCTGTTTAAAGTATCTGTGTTAAAATATAGGAAACTTCTGTAACTCAAAGTACTTGTCAATTGGAATTGGAAATTTTCAAATGGTGTTACTAGTGGGAGCTTTTGGTACATGAATCGCATAATTATTTTAGGAAATTCTTCGTTTATCGGAACCCTTGGAGTCCCAACTTACAAAAATTGGACAATATACACATTTTGACAGTTTATATGAAAACCAAGTTTTATCATGGCATTGCATGTCAAGAAGACAATATTTGGATTAAGTATTTTTCATGGGAAGCAGTGGAATCGAGTTCACAGTGGTGCTGCAGAATCTTGTTCCTTTCCAAGGTGTAACAATGCCTGGTCTGAAGTAACATCATCTAAATCTGTTGAACCATCTTCTGAAGACCAGACTGCTCCGCCTGTGTCAAGGTGCATGCAAAGGATGATTTACTTGATACATGTATCAGCAGAGCTTGATTGCAGAAGCTTTTGGAGTGGTTCTCAAAGTTTGGGCAGATTGAGAAAGGCTGCTGAGATTAGATAAGGAGGCTGGGAAACTAAGGGGGTCCTATTTGTTTGTTTACAAGAATCTTGAAAGTCCAATGAAAGAACTAATAAAGCCACACAAGTCTTATTATGGTATCAGAGTTTAGTAAACTTAAATTAGCATTGATACATTTAAAGTAATTTGAGGTCAGATTCAAAGATTGGAGCTAAAAAGTGACCCACGATCTTGCAGCATCATGTAAAGTAAATTCCACATTGAATAAACATGAAATGAATTAATGGTTCTTACAGATGAAACGAATGTACATTTGTGATTTGTTTCTGTTTATGGTGAAATACTATGAAAAACAAAAAAAAAATGATTATTCTTGAAAGAGAATTAGAGGACAAAATGTCCTAATTGATGTTTGTTGGGAATATTGTTGTCAAATGGCCTCCAGCTATGATGTAACACGGTATAATTTTCAATCGACGTCGACCAAATGACTAAATGAAAAGTCAACACCTTGAAATGATTCGACCCTAAAACTATTTGGGTCATTTGAAGTAGCTTAATTTATTTAGTGTTGCTCATAGTCAACTTCTCTGTCTCTTGGATGGCTTTTAGGTGATGCCCACTTAGTGCTATATTTAACCCACTTACCTCAATTGGGCAATGGGCTTGGTCCATTATTATTCCTAATGACTTTTAACCTAATGGTTAAATATATATACTGCTTCCTCGTAGCTTTTACTCTGTGTGTGTATATGCCTCTTCCTTCAAGAGAAACCAAAGGGTACCTTCTATGTGATTTCGAGCATTTCACTCTTCTCCTCCGTTCTCGGCCTTCATGGCTGCCTGTGTAGCTACTAAACACACTACCATCCCATGTTCTTTGTGGACAAACCGAAAGCAACCAAAGTAGGGATTCTTTGAAAGTTTTGGGTCAGTTCTTTATAGTGGTGTTGATTGATTGGGTGTTTACTGGGCCTGGAAATCGCCTTGGTGATCTCACATTCCACATAACAATGCTGTCTTGAAAGTTTCGTGTTTTCTTTGAACTTAAACGTCCATTGCCCAGGTTCTCATCCAATGCATAACACAAAATTAAAAACCAAAGCACACATTTCAGTTGTTACACAGTCTTTTTCAGTTACTTTGCTTTAATCAGCTTAAATGCCCTCTTTCTCCTGCTCTCGCCATTCTCCTCGTCTTCCTCCTCGTACTCAGCTTCGTCCTCATGCATAGTGTCTTCATTATCATTTAGATACAGGTTATTTCTCCTCAGTAGCTAGCGAGCGGCCTGAAAATTGGAAAAATTATTACTATTTGAAAGGCTCGAAATCACAATATTTTAACTAAAAAGATTATTAATTTGAAATTGATGTTTTCTTGAAGGAATTAAACGGGAAATTGATGTTTTCTTCCTTCCCTCCCTTTCAAGTGGAATTTCAATTACACCGTCTGTGTACATCTTCATAGGGTTTGAAATATCTCACGATTGAAATTTCTCACGGCTCTGTAGCTCCACGACTCTTTCCTATGGTGCTGAGTCAGTGAATCCAGCATAAACCATCATTGAAGCTTAAAAGTAAATTACACTTACTGTTAATTTGCTTATAAGTGAACTTTCAACGCTTCTGCTGAGCTTTTTAACTTATTTTATACATCCAGACATAAAGCTTTAAAGAAGAAAGGTACTAACAGATTTTGTCCCCAACCCGACAAACTAGGACAGACTACCAAGACCGATACCGAAATCAGTGTTCCAACTGCGGTCGCTGCGTACGACATGGTGCACTGGACCTTGAACCTCTTGAACTCAACTGCCACTGCCACAAGAATTACCAATAGCAAAGCCATAAACATTGGAGGATGAAGAAACGCAACTGCAAAGCGCAAAAGATGAAGAAACGACGATATAATCTTCGATTCAATTTGTTCAGATTTTTCTTTCGCCTCTTTTCTATTATCGAGAGAGATAGAGAGTGAAAATTAGTTTTGTATGAAAAACATTTGGGATATCCAACTAAGGGTGAGAAGATCACCGCCGGAGGTGACTGCGACACCAAAATAGGCGTAGAGAAGATAGGTAAAAAATTGGGAGCACGAAGCTTCATTGGGTTTGATGAAAAATGCAAGTCCAAATAGGTTTTGTTTTGTTTTTTGAGCAGGGTGAATTTTGGTAGGGTCGTGGGTTGTGGGCTATTTCACAATATTTACGCTTCCGCAACGGTAAATAAACATTGCAAAAAATGAAAGTTTTCGCAATATTCAATAAACGTTGCAAAAGTGAAACTTTTTGCTACAGTTAGTGAATGTTGCAAAAGGATATATATTATGAGTTTTAGCAACATTCACTGAACGTTGCTGTAAAATCATATTTTAACAACGTTCAATAAACATTACAAAAAATGACATTTTTCGCAATATTAATAGACGTTGCAAAAGTGAAACTTTTTGCAACAGTTAGTGAACATTGCAAAAGGCTGAATATTATGAGTTTTAGCAACATTCACTCAACACTGTTAAAATCAGATTTTAACAACATTCAATAAACATTGCAAAAAATGCAACATTCAATAAATGTTGCAAAACATGACATTAGTAGCATGCATTTAAAAATACTGTCAAAACACAATTATGTTAACCAATCGCAACATTCACTTATTAAAATGTTGCAATAAATCCCTTTAACAACACTTAATTAACAAATGTTGCCTTCTTAGTGTTGCAAATGATTATTTTCGCTGAAGTGAGCTCAGCATCTTTTAAGGAATGTCCTAATGCTAACGATCCAATTATGCTAACCTCTTATGTTGCCTTAATGTGGTGCAAAAACCAAATAGAAATAAAACATGCAAGGATTAGGTGCAATGTTGTTGAAGCTGTCTTCTTGGCCTGTGGTTGTTTCCGGGAGTCAGCTGCCACCTTATCTAGTCTTCAAGATCTGTCTGTTTAAAAAAAAAAAGAGATAGTATTTGATTACCTCCAATTTCCTAACAATTTTGGTACAATTTTAATTGTTGAAGTTAATTAAGTAGAAGACTATTTAACTTGGACGTACCTCATGTCAGGCATCCCATTATGTTTATTCTCTACAAATTTTAATTTTAAGTTCAATTGTAGAGTTATTTTCAAGATTCTAATGCCAATGACACTTTCTATGTGTTTATTAGAAAATGTCCTTGTACTGGTTTCCAATATTTCTAATCATTTCCCTTCCTTATGAAATATGTTACTGTAAAAGAACATATTCGAACACTTTCTCGAAGCTTGAGATTTCAGTGCCCTCTTTCTCTACACTATTCGTTTTTCAGTTTTGGAAAACCATAATTCCTAAAAACCCTAGAAAAATGAAAAGAGTACAGAAAAGAAAACGAATTTTCATAGCACAAGCCCCTTTCTAAACGCCTCTCTCTCTCTCTCTCTCTCTCTCTCTCTCTCTCACCCCCTAGCCCAAGACACACACAATTCTCTCTCAAGAAAAAAGAAAATAAAGGTAGTGGGTGATTCAAAGCCATTTTGTCCAAGAAGGGTTCGAAAAGAGCGCGAAACCCCTCTCCTAAGGTATGAGAGTGGGCTATAATTTCATTGAAGATAGATTACAAATTTCACACTTGTAATTTTGATTGTATCCTTATTTTTGCTTTAAAGATGATGCCTTCATTAGGTTGTACGTAGTCATCATAAAATAAGAGATATAGATTACATAAAACATAGAGTGTGTATTGTAAACTTTCTTTCATCATAGTGATTACTATAGTGACTGAAGATGAAGTAGTACTATCTTGAGAAGAACCTCTATAGTCTTTCGTGTACTTGTTTAAGTGATTTTATTACACTCGATTGCTATAAAATTGGAGTTTTTAATTCTCAACAATTGATATCATAGCTTTCGGTTCTTTTGATTTTGAATGAGAGCTATGTCTCGTGAAGAAGGAATGTTATTAGGAATCTTTAAATTTTATGATATGGATTTTGCATTCTCTTTTGAATGAGAAGTCAAGATGAAAGAAGGACGACGAGTGAAAACTCTTTGATCATTGTTAATGTGTCGAAAAATGTTTTCACAATGTGATGGAGAGAAAAGACTATGGATTTGAGGAAGGTATGGTCCAATATGAATTACAATCCCTTTACGTGTAACAAGGTACAGCCCCATGAAAAAATTATTTAATTTAAAGATGGCTTCTCTATGTGTGTCACTTGCAGCCCATATTAGTAGCCTCCTCATGACATTGTGCCTACGGTAGTTAATGGCCCATTATACAAAGCAACAGAATATAAAAATTTTTGTATGTTCTTTATAGGAAGCAATGTGCATTAAAATGAAAGAAACTGTTCAAAGTGAAGGGACTCCAGAACTGGGAAATTTTGGAAATTTTTATTCTTGGGATACAAATACAAGTTCAACACGTGGCTTTTCATTTTTATATTTTTGTTCAAAGAGTTAGACTTTGCCTTAAAAAGACAACATAGATGCAGAATATAGAAGAAACATAGGAGCTAAATAGTTTAAAAATTAAGGAAGAGGTAATTAAACGATAAAGACTTGTGATGCTTGAAAGAGAGAGAAAAAAATTGCCCTTGGCTAACACAGAAATTAGCACGACTTTGTTTTGGTGAAAGCCTCATTGCTCGCATTCAAGCACGAGGGATGTATAGTGGATGTTCCTGTTGGAAAGGCTATGCTAGGGCCAGAGGTCGATTAGTTAGTAGAACTTATTTATGGTACAGGTTCCGAAGTACTAATGACTAAGGCGAAAGAAAGGAGCAAGATATGCCAAAAGCCACATATTCACAGTCAAGAACAAATATAGGATTTTAGAGCGATAAGCTTAGTTGGCATTCCTTCTACTCATGTTCTTGCTCCAGCTACCTTGTTTATAGCATATAGGGGAAAAGACAAAATTTCTTTATCAATGTTGCCTTGGAAGTTCATCGTATTTTTTACTGTAACTTGCTTGACTGTATGAAATGCACCTGCCTAGCATGTAAGATTTTTGTGTGAAAACTATTGTCTACCTCTTCAATGGACTTTTCCCAAAACAAAAAATGAATGAATAAGAGCAATGTGTCTTAAAGGACATGCCCTATTCTTTTTCACCTTACAAATCTTATTTCAACACAAGCGTCTTCATTCATATGTTATTGTTTAAAGAATTTGATTTTAATACAGAAGAATATAATAGTGCTATACATTTTAGAAAGTTATCATATTTTCTAGTTGAACTTGCTCGAGTGTACCCTACGCACCAAGCACGTGCAATTTCTGTGTAAAATTGATAAATTTTTTAAATGTGTCGGTGTTTAATTATTTTGAATAAGGAAAAAAACATGAACTTGAGAAATCCTCAATTCGATTTTGTTTCTATAAAATGACAATTGTGTCCATAGGCTCTTCCTAAGTTTTATTTTAAAGACAGTCTCCAGGGAATTAAAATTAATAATTTGTTTGAAAGTGACATTTTCTAAGTCTAGTTTCAAAAGGAAAAACGTGATGTTGAGAAGTCTTCGATGGATGAAAATAGTGGAAACTTCTGGAAATGAAATTGAAGAGAATGCTGCTGTAACTCAAGTTATTACTTTGTCAATTTCAATTGGGAACTTTTAAATGGTGTTACTCGTTGGAGCTCTTGCCACGTGAATTGCATAAATTTGGGGAGATTCTTTGTTTGTTGGAACTGTTAGAATCCCAACTTTCGAAAGCATGACTACATACATCTTTGGAAATTTAGACTGAAAACCCCTGTAAACTCACTCATGGGAATAGTTTAAAGCAGAACACAAAACTGAAAGAAAAAGGGAAAGTTTTTATTGACATTGAGAATCATAAGACAATCAGTGGATTGAGGGTTTTTCAAGAGGAAGCAGTGGAATCGAGTAAAGCTCTGGTGCAGCATAATCTTCATCGTCGCCAAGGCGTAACAATATCTGGTCTGGCAGAACATCATGTGAATCTGTCGTAACGCTATTGACGGTAGTTTGGGTACGAAGAGATGGTCTAAGGAGACGCTATAATAGAGGATATAGATCCAGTTGACCAATTTTTTGGCATGACAAAATTGATGAACCTTGTGGAAATATTTCTGTGCTGAATCAAAGTGCAGGAGTCCAAGGTATTGAAATGGAACGTACCTTGCCATCTGAAGGGATAAAAGTTACCATTGATGATAGGTTAGATAGTTAATTTTTTATAAATATAGAATCTTGTCAAGTTATACAAGAATGATTTACAAAATTTAGGATTAATGTCAAATGTTTTTATTGTGGTCTTGTATCCACAACTAATCAAATGGATCTTAAGGATTAGTATGTTATCCCTTTAAGGTCAGCTACGTATTAAGCAGTAAACATAAAGTTAAAAAATCACTTCAAAACTGGCACTTGCATATAAAGTGCTCTTTTTAACAAAAATGTTTCATTATAATAACGTTTAAATCTTATTTTGAGTATTAAAATAAGAATATATATGATAAAGAAACATTTAATTTCAAATGATTTGTTTTTCAAATAACTAGGGAAAGACAAAGCGCTCATTTCATTAACTAAGCAATCCAAAGCAATGCAAATGCAAAAACACGATCAAAGCCTTATCATTACACTGAAACATAAACAACATTACAAATTTGTTCTTAAATAATGTCATCCAATATTCCAATCCAAATATGATACTACTAAGTTATAGATCCTTCTCACTTTTGGCACAGAATCCAGCCTCGTCTCATACAAATCCACAACAAAGGCCATCTCCATACCCTGACAACAACCAGTGGCGGATCTAGGAATGTTGATGAGCTAGGACGATCATTGAACGTTGACCATTGACCGTCAACAACACCAACAGTGAGATTTTTAATTAATATTTAATTAAATAACATTAAAAATTCTTGAAGAATATATAAATACACTAAAATGTAAAAATCATATAGGTGGCGGCACTTAAGAGACATCGGATGGAGATTTCAAGAAACGATCCAATTTGGCACTACTAAAAGACTTTCAGTGTGTGTCAAGTACCCAAGGCCCATCAAAATTCCAAATGATTGAAAAAATAACTTTGAAATTCATTGGTCTTAATAAAATACCCAAAGTTTCCTGATTTTTATAAATCTTAACATTGAATTTATTCAAGATCTCGAACTCGGACAACATTTTATAATTAGATTTTATTTTCAATAACAAACTTGGATTTACTCAACTCATGATTAAAAAACAAAAGAAAAGAAAAGAAAGAAAAAAATTTCTATAAGCAAAATAAAAATAAAAATAAGCACAAAAATAAACACACCGGGAACTGGTGAATTCGTAGAGCCTTCCAGCATCAGAAATAATTATAACTCCAACTTGTGCATCACACAAAACTGCCAATTCTTTTGCCTCCTTCAGCAATCCGCCTCGTCGTTTTGAGAACGTCGCTTGCCGGCTACTGATGTTCTCAATCTTCTTAATCTCAACTTTTCCTCTACCCAATTTTCACCCTTCAAAAACAACCAAATACTCTGAGAAAGAAAGAATGTAGAGGAGAGGGGGAGGGGGAGGGGGAGGGGTAGAGGTAGAGGTAGGGTGGACTGAAATGGAATGGGGGCTATAAATACAATAGATGCTATAATCCTTTTTTGGTTTGGTGGAAATATTTATTGCTTTTGGTCTAATGAAACAAAAGGGTGAATGAATATGGAGACGAAATCTAAAGGAAATAATTTACCGCCAGTAGAGCCAGCACGGGTGGCCGCCGGGCCTCACCCTGTGCTGGATCCGCCCGTGACAACAACAATTCACATCCCCATTTCTTACTTTCTGAATAGTAGAGAATGGCAAGCTCTGTAAGGACTGTATTACCAGAACCAGCTAAAACAGAGCCATGGCAAGACCAAGCCAAGCCGAGCTGAGGGAGGATTTTTAACAGGCGGATTAAAGGGTTACAAACCACAAGGGACTTCTGGGAAGAATTACTCATATGGGCAGTATTGTAAATATGTTCTATGATCAATGTAAATTGTTGGCGCTGGACATGTATACTATTGATCAAAGAATTCTTCATAAATAACTAAAGGAAAATTGCAACAACTTTCCTGAAATAAGATAAAATTACGCGCACACACAAAAGAGTTGACGGTAAGGCTTAATTAGAGGCCCAGACGACGAAATTTGCCCAAAATTCGACGTATGTCAGGGCCAATGGCGCTGAGTTGTGATCATTGGCCCATTTTCAATCGAATTAGACTAGCAATTTGCCAAAAAGGACAAACTCGAAGTTTTCATGAAATCATTATTTTGCCTTGCGATCCAACTTCATCAAAAACTCTAACTCCTTATGCACTTCACCACACTCCATAGACAAGGACAACCTTATAGCTTTGAGGGATATAATACAACAATTGAAAATTTTTTTTGATTTTTCTTTTCTAGTATATGTTGCTACATATTAAAGTTATGAGCTTTTTCTCATGTAATAAATGGCCTCATCATGAGATATGAATATGCTATTTAATGGCACATCATGCGCGCGAGAATTTTAAATGCATGGACAAACTTGAAACTACCACTCCTTTATATCACTCATCATCAACGAGTGAGGGACTTATGATACAAAGGATCCCGGAAGATTTACCAAACTTAAAGTGAAATTTGACCTGATAAAGGGCGTTGCACAGGCATGGACATCTACCGGCATTAGATGATATACCTCTTTGTTGAAATCATTTTTTGTCGGCTGGTAAGAACTTCAAGAATATCCCTTCTTTAAGAACATCAGCCTACACTCACAGCCAAGAGTTAGGTGGTGTGCTCGGGTGTTCCTGTGATGAACCTCAGGCACTCACGTCAGAAACAACGATTGAAGGGGAAAGGAAAGTTAATTAATTGTTTTTATGTGTTTATTGCAGAATCAATATTACCTTTCCTTGGCAATCCTTTATATAGGCTTTTCCTATTAGCTAGATTAGGTAAATTGCACAGTAACGCAACATTATTAAAACTGCAACACATCTGGGGCTCAGCTCGCTAGCCATCTCTGATTTCCTCCATGTGTATTGGACTAAAATCAGAGGCTTCCTCATTAGCCACATTATTGCCTTAAAATGCAAATTCGGATACTGGGAGATATGTTGAAGATTTGTACTTATTTCAGCGAATGATCAAGTCAATGACTAAAAGAAGGAAGATCAAGGTGCATGAAGAATACTAATTGATAGCATTGAAATTATTGGGTAGGATTTGGACGAGCCCAATATAATAGCTTTAAATATTACCTTGTGGATCCCTTACCCACTCGTAACTTTATATACTTAGTAATTGGTGTCGGCGGTCCACATATAAAGTAGTTAAAATTATATTCATAAAATAGTTTATCGTGTTTTATAGTAGAACTTGCTTGAGTGTATTAATTGCACCTGCCTAGCACGTGCAACTTCCGTGCAAAATTATTACACAGTTTACATTACCAGTGTTTATTTATAGGAAAATTCTGTAACTCTAAGGTATTATTTTGCAATTGGAAATGGAAACTTTTTAAGTGGTGATACTTGTGGGAGCTTTTGGCACATGAATGGCATAATTTTTTTAGGAGATTCTTCGTTTATCAGAAATTTGGAATCCCAACTTACGAAAGTGGACAATATACACATTTTGACAGTTTGGATGAAAACCAAGTTTTTCTTGGCATTGCATGTCAAGAAGACAATATTTGGTTTAAGAATTTTCCTTGGGAAGCAGTGGAATTGAGTTCACACTGCTGCAGCAGAATCTTGTTCCTTGCCAAGGGGTAACAATGCCTGGTCTAAGGCAACATCGTCTGAATCTGTTGAACCACTTTATGAAGGCGAGTCAGCTCTGCCTGTGTCAGAGTACACGCAAAGGATGATTTATATGATACATGCATTAGCAGAGCTTTATTAAAGAAGCTTTTGGATTTGTTCTCAAAGTTTGGGCAGATTGAGAAATGGATGCTGAGGTTAGATAAGGAGGCTGGGAAACCAAGATGTTCCTGTTTGTTTTTTTACAAGAAACTTGAAAGTCCAATGAAAGAATTAATAAAGCCGTGTGTTAAGGGATAAATCTTACATCGGTTAAATACCGAAATATAGATCAACATATAAGGGCTTGGACCACTCCTCTTAATAAGGTTAGCATTTTAAAATGGAACCCCAAGTCCTAATATGGTATCAGATTTTATTAAACTCCAACGAGATAAAACTCAAAAATGAGTATACGAATTTCAAGATTCATCTGCTCAAATGAGCCACCATCTTGCGGGGGCATGATAAGGGATAAATTCCACATTAAATGCAAAAATAAAGACCGCATATAAGGGTTTGAACTACTCTTAATAAGAATGATCTTTTAAGATGGAAAACCAAGTCTTAATAAGCCGCACAAGTCTTGTTATGATATTAGAGTTCAATAAACTCAAACTAGCACATTGATCCATTTAAAGTACAAATGAGATGTGAGACTCAAACATCGGCTCTAAAAAATGAGCCACCATCTTGCAGTGTCATGCTAGGGTAAATCCCGCATTGAATAAATATGAAATGAATTAATGATTCTTAAGAATGAAAATTTAATTTAATTTGTTTCTGTTTATGGTGAAATAATCTGTAAAACAAAAAATGATGATTCTTAAAATAGATTTAGAGAAGGACACAATTTCCTCATTTATATTGTCTTGAAAGTTCTGTATTTTCTCTGAACTTTAATGTCCACTGCACAGGTTCTCGTCCAACGCACAACACAAACTGCTGTAAAGTGAAAAATCTTAAGCCTAAAAAAGAACTGCCACAAAATTAAAAACCAAAGCACACATTTCAGTTTATACACAGGCTCTTTCAGAGACCTTGCTTTAATCGACTTTGACGCCCTCTTCTTCCCGCTCTCGCCATCCTCTTCGTCTTCCTCCTCGTACTCGACTTCATCCTCATGCATGGTTTCTTCATTATCATTTAGAGATAACGTGGATTCTTCCATTTCATGTTCTACCTCAACATTCTTTAAGGCCTGACTGCTAATGATCCAATTTTTCTAACCTCTTTTGTTGCCTTAATGTGGTGCAAAAACCAAATAGTAATAAAACATTGATTTATTGTAAATGATGTTGAAGCTGTCTTCTTGGCCTGTGGTTGGTGCTGGGAGTCAGCTGCAGTGGCGGACCCAGCACCCGGCGAGCCCCAGCGGCCGCGCTGGCTGGATCCGCCGGAACAGTTTTTTTCTTTTTTTTGACAATGAATAAATGTTTCTAATATATACATGATAAGTTCCCTTATTCTCACAAATTTCTTGTAGCTCAATTGACTAGCACTTGTATATTCAAGTGATAGGTCTCAGTTTCGAATCCCATTCCAATGTTTTTATTATGAAATATTTTTATTTATGCAATTTTTGCCAAAATCAAATACAATGAGGGAAAGGAATCAAAACCCTGACCTCGGGGTAAGAGATGGAACGCCTCACCATTGTGCCACCCACTGATTTTGAGATTAAATTTGTCAAACAAATATATGTTACATTTTTTATGTTTAAGTGCAATAGTAAAAATTTAAACCCTACTCTTCTTTTGAATTATACAACTTCCTTTGAATTATACAAAATTTGACCACAATATCATTTGGTGAATAGTATTAATTTTTACAACAAAATTATATATGTTCAGTTTGAACAAAATAATTGTTATATTTAAATTTTAGACCTTGTTTGATTTTCTTTTTGTTTTTCATAATACATTTTTCTCTCTTCTTTCAACCACACATTTTTCAATAAAATAATATTACATACAAATTCAAAAAATTTCTTTATTTTTAACCACACGTTCTCCATCAAATCACTATTTTCAAAATGTATTTTTTGCAAAAAGAAAAAGATATCAAACGGGGTTCTTAATATTTTATTGCTGAAAATGCTCGACGATCAACGGTCGTCCGTGGTGACTCGAAATCCTGGGTCCGCCACTGGTCAGCTGCCACCTTATCTTGTTTCTTCACCGTCGGAACAACACTTATATCCCAAAATTCCTAGTGTGTGACTGGAATTTTATTTATTGTCTAGTGTTATCCTATTAGCTCATAGTGAGTCCAGGTCGAGTCCATAGTCTAATGATGAGAGATCTATCTGTTTAAAGAAAATGAGTTATTATATAATTACCTCCAATTTCCTAAAAAACTTGTACAAGTTTACTTGGAGTTAATTAAGTACTTTTCAACTTGGACAAACTCCGTGTCACACATCCCGTGATGCTTATTCTCTAGATATTTTTATGTGAAGTTCAATTGTAGGATATTTTCAAGATTTTATTACCAACGAAGACACTTGCTTGGGGATTATTAGAAAATTTCCTTATTGTGGTTTCTGACGTTTCCTTATCTTTTCGCTTCCTTACGAAATATGTAAATATAAAAACATATTCAAACTCAGCCCCCTCTTTCTCTCTACACTTTTCGTTTTTCAATTTTGTAAAACCATAGTTCCTAAAAAACTTAGACAGATGAAGAGAGTATAAAACAGAAAAATACATTTTCTCTACACAAGCCCTTTTTAAGTACATCTCTCTCTCTTTTCTCTCTCTCTCTTATCCCTACCCCCAAGACACACACACACACACACACAATTCTCTCTCAAGAAAGAAGAAGATAAAGCTAGTAGATGATTCAAAGCTATTTTGGCGAAGAACAAGAGGTAGGGTACATATGTTAAGTTAAGTTGTAGATCCTAATATTGTCCCTACATAGATTCCACACATGGATTGACATTTGTAATAAGTTCTATGTGGGTTTTGAAGGAAGCCGAATCCCCCTTCTCAAAATTTCATTAAGGATAGAATAGGAATTTACACTTGTTACTTTGGTCTATTCTAATTTTTCTTATAAATAGTGAGCCGCCATTGGGCTTTTATGTAGTCATCATCATAAAAGAGTTAGATGAAAGAGGGAGTGTGATTTTCTCTTGTAAATTTCTTTTTGTCATAGTGAATTAATGTGATAGCAAAAGACAAAGTAGTACTACCTTGAGGAGAACCTCTATTGCTCTCGGTGTATAGAAATAGAATTTTTAAATTCTCAAAAATAAGTAGCAGAAGCATCTGGTTTTGACTGAGAGAGATATCTTGCGAAGAAAGAACATCATTAGAGATTCGAAAATTTGATGATATGGATTGTGGGAAATAGAAATCGACTCAGGAGGAGGAAAAACTCAATGAGGTGAAAATTATTTTTAATTCAATTTTAGACTTGTCTTCAACTCAAGATTAAATAGGTATTTATAGACTTCCTATCACATAAGTTCATCCCTCAATTTAATTCTACTACGTGCATCACACTTCAATATGCACATATTAATTACCAATACATGCATACGTGTACCACACTTCACTAGGTACATATTAAATAACTATACATGTATCTCAAACTTCTAAATTCATGAAACTAAACTAAACAAGTGAACTGCATGTTTATTCTTCTAACACCCCCTCCCCCCCAGACATGACTTTTAAGTATTCCAAGCAAACTTCTTAATGCCTTGAAAGTATTGAACTTGAGTGCCTCGGTGAAAATATCTCCAATTTGGTCTTAAGAGTTTACATAAACTAATCTTTACAACACAAAATGATATGGTGTCTATGTGCTTAATGAAACAACTATTTCTTTGCTAAAGCAATGACTAATTTGTTATCCATATTTACTTCAGAGGCTCCCTTTGTGCAAAATGAAGCTCTTTTAGCAGATTCCTCAACCAAAGTGCTTGAGTAACACAAGAACTGACGGCAACATATTGTGCCTCACAAGTCAACAGAGTAACAGTTGGTTACTTCTTAAAGCTCCAAGTAAAAAAGTTGTGTTATCCATGTAAAATACGAATCCGCTGGTACTCTTTCGATCATCAATATCTCCACTCCAATCACTATCACTATCACTGAAACTTCTAAGTCTAAAACCATTAGAAGCATAATAATGTAACTCGAAATCAAGAGTACCTCTGATGTAACATAAAATCTTCTATGCAACTTTCAGATGTGTTGTTGGAACCTCCATATAACGTCTAACAAGTCCAGCTCCAAAAAATATATCAAGCCTTGTACAAGTTAAATATCTCAAGTTTCCAACTAAGCTTCGAAACAAGATTGGTTTCACCTTTCCACCATCATCATATCTAGAAAGTTCGATGCCACATTCCAATGGGTGTTAAATAGATTGCAATTACTCATGTTGAACTTCTGTGAAACTTCTTTTGCATAATTTTCTTGTGAGATGAAAATGCCTTCCTCCAATTTACTTCACTTCTATCCCAAGATAATAGGACATAAGTCCTAAATCATATATCTCGAATTCACTGTACATTGCTCTCTTGAATTCTTCAAACATCTTTAGATTGTTTACTACAAAAATTAGATCATCAACATACGGGCAAATAATCAGAACTCCATCATCATTTCCTTAATGTAGAAAGGATACTCTTAAGGGCACTTTGTAAAGTAATTCTCTTGAAAATATTTGTCAAATCTACAATTCTAGGCTCTTGGTGCTTGCTTTAGCCCATAAAGAACTTTCTTTAATTTCAACACTTTGTCTTTATTTTCTTTGACAACTAAAGCTGGGGAATTGCTGTACATAAACCTCATCTTCAAGATAGCTATTGAGAAAGGCTGACTTAACATCCATTTGGAAAATCTTTACTTGATTTGAACGGCAAAAGAAATTATCAGCCGTGTGGTCTCCAACCGAGCTATTTGAGCGAAAACCTCATCATAATTGATGCCTTGATACTACTTGTATCCTTTCACCACGAGTCTTGCTTTGTATCTTTCCACCTCTCCTTTTGAATTTTTCTTTATTTTGTATACCCATTGACTTCAATGGAAACATGTCCCTTGGGAAAATTTGCTAATATCCAAGTGTTGTTCTTCTCAATAGCTTATATTTCTTCATTCAAGGCTTTTCTCCATTTCTCATCCTCAATAGCTTCATTAAAATCTATGGGCTCAGTATTTGTAAAGAGACAATAGAAAGTAATATCATCAATTCTCTTGGTTTCCCCATATATATCATTAAGCCTCCTTGTACGCAAAGGCCTTTCACTTGAACTTCCTTCAAAAACATCAATTTCACCATGCAATGGTGATGGCAGGAGAGTGATGATCTCATGTCTTTCTTCAGTTGTTATCTTCTTCGTGAAAGAAAGGAAGAAAATCATAGTAGCCTTCTTGGACATGCCAATTCCACATTGCTTCCTCATCTAAATCCACATCTCTACTAATAAACACCTTCCCATCACTTGGATTGTAAAGATTGCAGAATTTTGTTCTTGAATCATAGCCAACGAAAACATATTTTTTATTCTTGTCATTAAGCTTCGAGGACTTCTCATCAAGGACATGGGCATATGCAACGCATCCAAATACCTTCAAGTGAGATACTCATTCCATGCTTCAAGTGGAGTCTTGTGGCCAAAAGCTTTTGTTGCAAACAGGTTCAACAAGTAGATAGCACAATCGACAACTTCTACCCAAAATTCTTTTGGCATTTTCTTTGTCTTCATCATGCTCCTTGCCATATTGAGAAGTGTTCGATTCTTTCGTTCAACAACACCGTTCTGCTGTAGCGATCCTGGAGTGGTTAGAAACCAGCGAATCTCGTTGGCATCTCAAAATTCTTGAAAGTTTCTAGAAGTGAATTCACCTCCCCTATTTAATCTCACAGCCTAGATTTTAAATCAACTTTCTTTTTCTATTAGTGCTTTGAAATTCTGAAAGCACTTAAACACCTCCAATTGTTTTAAGAAAGTAGACCCATATTTTTCCACTGAAATCATTAATAAACCAATCGAAATATTTGTTCTTACCGAAAGAACATGAAGTGATTGGCCCACATATATCAGTGTTTATCAATTGCAGTGGCCTAAAAGCTCTTGATTAAGACTCTTTTGGAAAACTCTTTCTTGACTAGTTACCACGAAGACACCCTTCACAAAGATGATCAACCTAATTTATTGGAGGCAAAACTTTCACCATTCCATTACTGGCCATTGTTCTGAGTCTTCCAAAATTCATGTGCTCAAATCGTAAATGTCACAACCATGACAAGTCCTTATAACACGATGTTAAGCATTTAGCCACGTCAATTTCTATGGGCAACAGAAGCAACCAATTTTTCGCCATGGGTACTTTAGCAATCAAATTTCCTACATCATCCTTTAAAACACAGTGCAACCTTTACTGAACAAATCATAACCTTTCTCCAATAATTGTCCCACACTCAAAAAAGATTACTCTTCATAACTAGAGCATAATAAACATTTGAAATAAATTGGTGACTTCCATCCTTCAAACGTAAAAAGATTTTACCTTTTCCCCTCACTAAAATTTTGGAGGAATCCTCGGATGTAATATTACCACTAACTTTCTCATCAAGCTCTATGAACAAGTCTATGTTCCCACACATGTGATTACTAGTTCCAGTATCAAGGTACCAAGCATGCTTTTCTCCTTGCTGCAAGTCTTTACAATATATCAAAAGAGTAAACTTCACCTCTTCATTATTTTCTATATTTTCTTCATGAGAAAGGTTAGCTTTCATACTATCACCATTTTTACATTCCCATGAATAATGTCCAAATTCATGATAAGTATAACATTTAACTTGTGATTTGTCATACCTTATCTGATATGGCCTTGCTCCTACTCTGTCACATCCTCTTTTTGAGTTGGATTGATAATTTCCATCTCTATTTTGAAATGAAATATGGTTGCCTCTTCTTTCTCTTCCAAACCATCGGCATGCCCTCATCCTATGTGGCTTGTATTTTCCTTATCTTCCTTCTCTTTCAAAGAAAGCTTTGATTGTAAAACCTGCTCCATTGGCTCATTCCTTCTTCTATTAAGCTTCTTTTCATATGCTTTCAATGATTGGCATAGTTATTCAATTGTCATGTCTTCCAAGTCCTTTGATTCTTCAATGGCAATCACCACATCATCAAATTTCTCACTAACTGATCTAAGGTTTTTTCGATCACCCTCAAATCAGTCACATCATCACCAAGCCTCTTCATTTGGTTTGCAACTATCACGACTCTTGAAACATAATTCAACACCTTTTCAGATTCCTTCATTTGAATAGCTTCAAATTCACTTTTGTTGATTTTAGATGCCTTCTCCTTTCCTTTGCAGGAAACTTGAAGCATATCCCATAATTGATTTGTTATAGTAGCACTAGAAACTTCTCAAAGGTGGCTTTATCCGGTGCTTGGTGAATAAGACAAAAAACTTTTTGATCATTTTTCTTGGTGCTTTGTAAAAGATCCCTTTGTGCTTGAGTGAGAGCAGCTAGATCGGTGGGAGACTCATAACCATTTTCTATAATGTCCCATGCATCATGTACACCAAGTAGTACCTTCATACGAATACACCAATGATCAAACTTCTCTTTGGACAGTTTTGGACCTTAGAAGAGGATCATATTGCTATTTGCTAGTTTCTAGTATAAGGTTCTGATACCACTTTGTCAGGAATAGAAATGGACTTAGGAGGAGGAAAAACTCAATGATGAGGAAATGATTTTCTATTCAATTGTGGGCTTGTCTTCAACTCATAGATCACATAAATATTTATAGGACTTCATATCACCTAAGTTCATCCCCTCAATTTAATTCCACTACATGCACTACACTTTACTAGGTAAATATTAATTACCAATACATATGTACATGAACCACACTTCACTAGGTACTTATTAAATTACTAATATATGTATATCAAACTTCTAAATTCTTGAAACTAAACAAAATATGTGAAATACATGTTTATTCTTCGAACATGGATTTTGGTTGTGGAGAATACAGATCAAGGACTATATGTGTAGTAAAAAAATGCACATTTTCCCTTTAAATGAGAAGTAGAAATGAATGAATTACGATAAATGACAACTCCTTAATCGTTAAGTATTGGGTATTATCCGATTAACCTGTCAAAAACATTTATCACAACATGGTGAAGAGAAAACCGCTGCGAGTTTGATGAAGGTATAATCCAATATGAATTAGAAGACCTCTGTGTGTAATAAGAATCACCTGATGAAAGTACTATTTTAGTTTAAAGATGGTTAAAGGTGCTCCAGTAGTAAATCACTCAATAAATTGAATACAATTGTTAATTAGTTTGTGTCACTTGAGATTAAATTTAATGATGAGGTATGTGCCGCAATCCAATTGAGAATATTAAAACATAGTTGGGAGCCTAGGAGAGTTATTGTCAATAACTCTATAGACAATGCAAAATTGAAATTAAGTGATAATTGGGACACAAATCTTGTTGAGGAAGCTCCTAGAAAAGATTCTAGAGAAGTATCAATATCATATTATGCCTTAAATGTCTAGACAATCCTTAAATGCCGAGATATGGGATATGGGTTTTAGAAAAAAATTCAATAAAGGTAAAAATGGAAAGTGTAGGAATGATAGAAGCACCTTAAGGTCTTAAAAAATGTGGAATGCTGAAATGTGGCAAGATTGGCCACACGAAGAAGAATTGTAGAGCACCAAAGAATAAGGAAGAGAATAACAACATTGCAAATCTCATGATTAAAGAGGTATAAGATGCTTTACTTCTGTCGACTGATAGTTCTATTGATTATAGGGTATTAAATTATGGAGCTCTTTTTCATACTATTGAACATAGTGAGGTTATGGAAAATTGTTGTTGAGAATTATAGAAAGGTATATCTTATTGACGGAGAACCTATGGATATTGCTAGTATTCGTAATGTCACTTTGAGAATATCAAACGGGTCTTTGTGGAAAATTCATAAAGTGAAGAATGTCTCGTAATAGTGCATAATCTGATCATTATGAAAATTTGATGATGGTCATACTGCGACTTTCAGTAGAGGTGATTTAAAGTTACTAAAGGAGCCATGGTTGCTACTCGAGGAACTAAATTTGGAACTCTTTATCCAATTGTAGAGAAACGGAATGGTAATTTTGAATTTTGGCACTATAGGTTAGGGTACATGAGTGAAAAGGGAATGAAAGTAGTTCAATCTAAAGGGAAGCTACCAAGGTTGAAATATGCTGAATAAAGTTTATGTGGAGGCTATATATTTGACAAACGAAAAAGGGTTAGCTTCTCTAAAGTCAAAAGGAAGCCAAAATCTACAAAGTAGAAGTTGATTGACTTCAAAATATGGAAATGTTGAGAAAAGGTTGACACTTTTTCTGTTACGTTTTTTCTATCAAATGGTTGCTGAATTTTTGTATCCAATGTCATGTGATTTAATAAGAAATAGTTGATAGTCTAACTTCTATAAGTTATCAAAGTATGGTCTTATATATTGTTGTC
>CAIGRP010011804.1:0-12128 GCA_903798385.1 Fraxinus cuspidata
ACTCACGCGCTTCGTAGTACTTGGTTGGTACAGTACAGGCTGGGACAACATCTCCCTCAACCATCTGCGACCTGTCCTTAACCTAGAACCAAGACTCTTTTCATCCTTTTATGAAGGTGAGGAGCCCCACTACGAAATGAGCAGAGTCCCCCAAGGGGTGATATAGTACCACCCTTTAGAATCGTCTTTCCTGACGACTTTAGCTTGGAAAACGGTTTGGAAGACATGTAAAGGCATGTCTTCGCCTAAAGAGACCTCCTTCCAAAGGAAGTAAGCCCCAATTAACTGGCTCCACTCATTTGACAAAATCTGGGTGGGCGACAACATGAAGTTTCTCAGCACTGCTATAAAAAAGGGGTACAGAGGCAGACGCACTCTCGCCTTAAGCAGGAACGTACTAATGGCCACACAACCCGGCCTCCAAAAGCAGGCTCATTCATGGGCCTTGGGAACTATCAACTCTATATAATGGGGAATGCTATATGTATTTCTCAGTTCAGCTAATTTGGAAGAGGTTATAGAAGATGGGATTTTTGCAGCCCACAAATCTGCCTCGTAGTTTATATGATCCTCACTTATACTATACTCATGTGACCTCCCCGATACAGACTCCTCCCCCAACCTAGCCACAGTAATGGCCATGGACGCCTCGATAGACGTGGCTATGTGAAGAAAAATATGAAAAAGTTGCAGAAACTTGAAAAAATGTGGAAATCACTCTTCTCACCAAAAAGTACCTACACAAATGAAGATTCAGAAGACTCGTTAGAGGTCAGTTGCCGAAAAACTGAAAGAGAGCAAGAGAGAATTCGAAGAATGTTTGCAAAAGTACAGTTCTAAAATGACAAAGATTTTAGCTTTTTTACAAAAAGGAGATTGAATCCCCAACCATTGGATCGATGCTCATTTAATCAGAGCTTCCCAAATTTGCGTTCAATCTGAACCACAAAATTTAAACAGTTTATGATATCGACGCCTCGGATTGATCCGTGGGTTTCACGCATTGGCCTCAACGCGTGAATGCTCCCCACAAATTACACATGCTCATAATTGGTCATTATTGAGCATTTAATGTAGTGGCCGTACGTACATTGGAAGTTGTATTGTTACAGCTGCTCCACCTCGAGAACGTGCAAAAGCCGTCAAATCATGCGCACCAATATCAAAACTAATTGATATAATGTTTAGCTTCGACAATTCTCCCATTGACCTGCTTTGGCTAGATATGGCAATTTAACTTGCCCCACCCCGCCCCGAATGGGGCAAAAAAACCCGCCAAGAATTTAAAAAAAATTAATAAACTATAAAAAAAAAATTCAATGGGGCGGGAAACGCGGACCAAACCCGCCCCGCCCCGACTAAGGCGGAGTGGAGAACTGGGCGGGGTGGAGAAGTCGCGGGGCAGGGCGGGGGTGTCCCGCCCCGTTGCCAACACTACCTTTGGCCTCAATGTGACTTTAGCCTCGGCAATTCAGCATTTCTCTGCCTCAGCTCCAAAAAAAATTCCAACTATCTTCAAAGGTATTGAACCTTGACAGTTCAGCAATTCCCTACCTCAGCTCCAAATCTAATTCATCTATCTTAAAGGTGAAGCAATTCTAAACCAACCGTCAATTCCACACACATTATAAATATTTATACCTAAACTTGGGGGACAATATGATGGATTACAAGTTTCAAAAACTTTTTTAACATCATTACTAAAGTCCAACATCATTGCTGAAGTCCATACATGACATAAATAATCACACATAGACTTGGGGTACTATTGTTATGACTCGTTACTAGTGACTACCACGTGACCATCGAAACTAAGCTGTGGGACCCAATCCAACTGAACCGCCTTGCCTCCTTCTATTTATACCAAGGCCCTTTATCTGAGACGCTGTTGTTCAGCTGATGCCCAAGTAATTCTGAGGCACCTATTTGATCAGAGGCTCTCTAGCTCATGACGGCCCACGTGCAAGGATTTGCTCATGGTGAAAATCTTTGTACGAATGATTGATTTGACATTTGTAAAAAGTGAATTTGTGTCTTTTCTTGTCAATGTAAGGGTATTTATTGTTTCAAAAAGATAGGAAGGTCAAGGTGATAGCTATGAAGTGACGCCTCAATCGAAGAGATGAGGCTACGTGTAATTCGATCAAAGGGTCACTAATTCATTTGTAATACTGTAAATACCTACACCATGTAACATATAAGGACAAATGCAACTTTATACACTTGGAGTAATCATTTTATTCCCTCATTGGTTTATAGAAATTTCAAATCTAGTTCGTAACGATTGATTAATCATTGCACAATCGTGTTACAGATATCTCGCCAAAACCCGAACGAAAACGTATCGTGTCGTTGAGCTTTTTCCATGTCTAATCTCGGAGTGATCTTGATCATTGATCTACCTTTACGTATTGGATCTAGCTTGCACATGCACGAGTGTGTTCGACATCTGTTGACAGCATTTTTTGAGATCAACATTTTTTAATTATCGGTCTCCTTATCATTTGTGACAAAAATGGGGGAGTAGGCTCCTATTTTTTTGAACTGATGCTTTTGGTTTAAATTTTTTTGAATTTTTGATTTGACATTAACATTTAGTGTATTTAAAAATTTCGATTCGGAGGTATATGATATTTTTGTTTTTGTTAGATTAAGCTTTTATGTTTAGTGATATCAATATTTTCTTTTTGGTATGTTGGTTCACATTAATATTGCATCTTAATTTAGCGGTATGACTTATGATTAACTGTTTGAATTGTGTTTATCCATATTATTGTTTCATGTGCTTTTAACATGAGTATTTGAGTTGTCTATTTCAGGAAACGGGTTAGACAAAGGAAAATCACATTTCAACCAAGATAGTTGGTTTTGAGAGCAGTAGTTGTCTTATGTCTGTATTATTACTACCTTAACTTTAGATTTGTAGTTTTGTCACATAACGCCAAAAGATGATGGTTAATTATCTCTAGATATTTAATCAAACAATCTAATTTACCTATGTTGAACTTCCACAGTTATATGGAAACAATAAATAACTCACAGAATGATCACGAAGAAATCCCAATTGGGTAAAAATTCCGGGCACTTTACCAATAAAAAATCCACTATAAACAAATTTAAACTTACAGTCTATCAAACACGACTACCACTAGTACTTTCTGACCTCTTGACTGCAATTTCTACAATCCTTCTAGATTGCGTGCCCCAACATCAACTCCCAACTGCAATTTGCGTGCTCCTGCACCAACTCCCAACTTTATGAATTCGTCTATCTCTTATGGATCAACGAAGAACTCCTTGTTCTTCAACAACTGGAACTCCAATCACATTCTCTTGATTATCAAAACTCTGACAGATGTTTGGAAATTAGCAGTTTGGTATTTGGATTAAGTGGATTCGATGTTTTCACCGCTAAGAACAAATCTAACTACGAAAGTTGAAGGCTACAGATGAAATTGATGAAGAAGATATGGAGTAATATGTGTTCTCTCAATGTTCAACCTTAGAAAAAATCGTTCAAAGGCATGCAGGTATTTATACTATAGGTTTAGGGTTGAATGTGTCGGCAAAAAACCTTAAAAACGCGAATTAGAACTTTCCGGATAACACGTCGCTCAAGCGAGGGTTTAGCGACGACGAGCGACAGGATGTCACTCGAGCGAGGACAATGCGGTGGGCGGACGATGATATTTCTATTTCTACCACTCGAGCAAAGACATGACGATGAACTAGCGAAATTGCAGCTCCTTTTTTTTTCCTCTTTTCATACTCGAACCCTAGAACATATACAACTCAATTTATACAAATTGCAACTCACTTCTTGAGTCTTACATCATATTAATTTCAGTCCTTTTTGTTCAGAGACAAATCAATTACAATAAAACCTAACAATTAGCTACTCAAAAGTATCAATGACACTAACACAATCATAACGATGACTCAACTTCGATCGAGGTCATGGAGCCCCCAATAGGATTTGACCTCAATTGAGGTCGAGGAGACAAGTAAGTCTAGAACTCAAACTTGGTCGTGGTTGGGCAACACAAGAATGGCCTACGCACAAACATTTCTCTTGCTTACACATACTAATGGATATAACATAAGGGTGACATCTATAATCTCTCGAATAGATAGGACCATGTGTCCCTTCGTATACGTCTCTAGCCTTTACATATAAACATGATTTTTTCATAATTTTGTGGGCATTGAAGTGGCAACATAGCCCCCCCACTTTCGTAGGTGATGAAGCGGTCTTGCACTGCTTAGTGCTTACCGTTGACTAGAGAAAGATAGACTAACATCACAAAATATAGTGTTCTAAATAACGTAAAGTGTGGCAAAATGTGAAGGTCGTGTTTCGGCTTAGGGGAAGCTTAGGCATCAAAAAGTGTAAAAAAAATGTTTTCTTATTTTAATATTATTTTATATTTTTAAATCAATCTAAAAATTATTTAATAATCAAAAGGAAAAAAAGCGATGAAAGGCATAAAAAAAAGTTAAAAAGTGTAAAAAAGCATGCGCTAGGTGTGAAAAAAAATAAAAATAAAAAGATCTAAAAATATAAAAAAATAATGAAAAAATCGCAAAATGAGAAGTTTTGCTCCTACTTCAAGCATAGGTGACACTTTTTAGAACAATGACAAAATATGTTAATATAGTTATCATTTATTATTAATAGTCGGTCATCAGGGTACAGAAGAAAATAATTAGAGATGGGAATAATATGGTTCAATTTAATTTCAATAACCAAAATAGGGTTCCTGTAAAGTAAAAAAAGTGCTATATCAATTCAGAAATCACCGTATTAATATTACTTATTATTTAGATTAAACATGTATTGGGTTTTTTGGGTAGTTATTTAAATATATATAAATTTCAAAATCTAATAGCTGGACCATCTTTATGTTTAGATAAAATGTACAATAGAATGTGTATCTTTTGCTATTTTCTAAATTGGGACGATTATGTTTATGTTTTGTCACGTTCTCAACATAAAACATTATAAACTTAATTGATTTCAAGATATAGATAAGTATCAATCTTCATTTAATCAATCAAATTATTCATCACGACCCTTTGTTGATCTACGCAAGTTACCGTTGAAACCATTTCATCTCTAACTCCACCATGGTCAAGAAATTTATCTATCAACATTGGAGGATGAAAAGCATGTTAAAATCTCTTACTATCCGAGATCGTTAAATCTTGTATTGGTTATACATCAATCTTCATATGATTTTCAACACACCCACATGACGAACTTAAAAAGGCAATATTCAAATGCCACCAAAGTGTCCTCGTATAAGATTTTATGAGACTCAAGTCAAATGACCAAAGCCACTGCCTGAGATTTGCTTTGTTCTTGTAACAATTCTTTCACATAGAATGCTTTGTTCTTGTAACAATTCTTTCACATACCCATTTAAATGCCGCCATATTTTATCTTGTGAGATTTGCTTCTTACTTCATAAGAAATAAATGTGATATGTGCTAATCTATCCATAATTACGATATCTGTATCTCGTAGTTACTAACTACTAAGGACGATTTAATGTCTATAATGAATTTGACATAACATTCTCACCAAAAGTGTGATGAAATTGTTTTAACAATTTCAACATACCTTGTACCAACTTACAAAATTCATAATGGCTTACAGTGAATTGTTGAACACTGATAATGACATTAACCAATTTTTACGCAGTTCCAATGCGCCGGCCTACGATTTTCTCAAGCAAACGATGTTCCAATTCTGAAAAATGTCGATACTACTAAATCGACAACATTGGGTTTGAGGACGATTTGGAAGAAACAGTCTCTACAAAGAGATGAAAGTAGGCAAAGTTTGTGAACCTACTTTTGTGAATGTTAGAAGCCTTCACAATAAATTATTGCGTAATTTGACATGGCATGGAAATAAAAAAAGAGAAAATTGCACTAGATGTCAATTTTTGGCTTTGCATTTACAAAAATGTCACTTTTTTAAAGTTTTTTCAAGATTGTCAATTCTGGACATTTTTGCCCTTCTAGATAATTTAAATACCTGACATATCCTTCATTAAATGAGATTCGACTAGATGAAAAATTGTACAAAAATTGTGTAAATATCAGGGAAGAAATCAGTCAATTTTGGAGTTAAAGAAAAATAAAAAAAAAATGAAAGGGTGAAACCAAAACCAAAAACAACACAAAGAAACCCTAAACTTTCTCCACAAAAAAAAAAAAAAAAACCTCCAAACTCTCAAGACCGCCCTAGCCCTCCCCAATTCATTTCGCCAGAAAAATAAGAAACCCTCAACTCACTCAATTACGATAACACATGGAATTTACGGCCTGAACAACAGCATAAGCATAATGTTCAATACTGTTACCAACAAAAAATTCATAATCTTGGGATTTTGAGCCGTCATAATCAATTTCAAGACCACCGCCAATGTGAATGACTTTCATACAAGCACCGATGCCGATTAATTCACAGTAAATTTGGGAAGCTTCACGTACTCCATCAACAAGCAAAGTTGTGGAAGGGTTGGATCATCAACGTGAGTTGTTGAATTATTATTTGTGATTTGTGAGATTTACTCAGTGATTTGTGAGATTTTATTTGGGAAGTTCATAAAAAATTCAAAATAGGGCCAATAATATTTGATGGGTTTTCTAGCATTTTTTGTCATTTAAAGAAATATCTTAGGTTTTGAAAGCTTCTAATATTAGAAATGGTATTGAATAATTGAATTCTTGCTTTTTTATTTTTTTATTGAGTGTTTTGGCATAAATGTGGTGCTTAATATTTATATACAACATAATTTGGAAAGTAATTTTGTGAGTCTTTTGAATATGTGAGAAAGCTGAGAGCTTACAATATTTAAAAGATGTTTTCATTTTAGTATATGATGAGATAAATAGCTTCCACATTTTGAGGAGTTTTTAAACCTTGTTTATGAGTTTTTCGATTATTTGATAAACATTTAATGAGTTTTAGCAAATAATAGTATTATATTATTTAATACGATTTTTAAGTGATATTTATTGGGCAGTGGATCCTCGAACTTCTGCATTTTGCTCCTAGAATCCCACTTGTCGTAGTTGGCTCCAAACTAAGTATGTTCTATACAAGAGGCTACAGTTAGCCTACAGTTTTCTATTAAAATTGTCATAGTAGTGTTTTTTTTTTTCATCTCTGCTTATCATGTGGGGAAAATAAATGCGCTAAAAATTGACTTCTACTTATCTTCTAAATTTGACATTTCGCAAATTTGATTGTGCCATGCTAACTAAAAATGTCAGCGTCCGCCACTGTAGATAAGGACTCGGGTTTGGGTAGCAGCCCAAGCAAGTGATTATATCGGTAAACAAGTTCAAATCGTCACAGTCCAAGGTAAAAAGACGAATTTGTTTTAACTTTTATTGTTTAGATTTTAAAGTAGTGGCGAAAAATTTGAATTGTGTTGATTTTGGTACCAAACTAACTTACTCGAATGAGCCGGTGTTTTTGATAATCTGCAAAGAAGATATGACATGAATGAAATTTATGTGAGCTCATTGGAAATTATGTTCATTATTTAAATTTGGAAGTGTTCTTTAACTGATTACATTAGTTAACCTTTGCATATATATGTTTTGAAACTAAGCTAAGCTTGTCAGAAATGAGAAAATAATGTACAATCAGTTATTATTTTCGCACATTCTGCTAAATTTACTTACACATGTTCTTTTCAAATACGGAAAGTTTAATTGCATTATTACAAGGATTGGGAAGAATTTGATTTTCCGTATTTACAAGATGAGCGTATTTTTCGCCTCATCTTGTGCTTCTCGACAGATTAGTTATGTGACCCATCTGTCGTTCCCAACAATTCGTCTCTATTATTCTCGAGAGTTGACTAAATATCGACATATGAGTTGAGTTATCTGTCGATATGGACCATCATTCTGGACTGATAAATGCAGTATTTCTCGACATATGGCAGCTTCTCAATAGATCAGTTTGGCAATCATGTGTCCACATGTCCAACATTGGTTCATCCAAACATTACACGTGTTTTTTTTGCTTTCGTACTCGTGTGTTTCACATTAACATGTACGAATTATTTTGATCTGACCTTCTTTTCTTTGTTGTTGTACATTGTTCTTGCAAATGAATTTTGATATTCTCGTTTCCGAAAATAAGCGCTTGCGCGCCCATATATCTCAAATGAGTAATTTAAAGTATGTGAAAATTGTGTTGGAGAATTTTAATGCTCGACAGCGAGAAGATTTCGGCAACTCATACCTAGGGTTCGTGGCCAATGTACCTGACATACAAATCTCGGCCCAATTAATCCAACAACTAGTGTTCAGATCCATTCGAACTGATAAGACAAATGAACTGTGGTATAAGGAATTCAAAATTTTTAAGACTCTAATCTTGTTCTTTAGTATACAAACTAGAAATCGATGTCATGATTAGTTAATATTGCAACTGTTGTTTTCAACTAAATAAAGGAGGCAACGACCCTCAAGGTCCATGTACGAATGAACATGAGGGTCTGTTGCCTAATGAAAAGCACGATGTGAATGGTACGCATGTGAAGTATGAGGAATTCAAAATTTTTAAGACTCTAATCTTGTTCTCTAGTATACAAACTATAAATCGATAACATGATTCGTTAATTTTGCAACAATTGTTTTCAACTAAATGGAGGAGGCATCGACCCCGAAATGTCCTGCCCGGAGAACAAGGAAGTTCCCTCATGTTGTGACATCATGGAGGCGAATGGTACGTTTTGTAAAGTAGAAGTTATACTATGTTGAATTTTCTTTATATAATGTAAGAATGTTGACTTGAAAACTAATGTTGAATATCTTCTCATGATTTAAATGCAGATGGTACAACGTTGGATGATGCCATTGAGAAAAAAACACTACCCACAGCTAATGTAATGGTCCAACATGAAGGTAAGTTCCCGAAGAACGATTCATGATATTGATTTTAGGTAGCCGAGCAGATAATTAGATGTTTGTAAGCTATGATATGTTAGTTTTTGCCTTTTTGGATAACTAATTCTGCTCATACTACTTGTGCGTAGACGATGTCATTGACATATCTGTGGCAACCACCATACCCGTCGAAGGCAACAATGCAGTTAACACGAAGATGCGGTGATCGACACTCCTTCGCTTCCCTGCCTCATCTACTAGGACTCCATATACCAGGGAAAGAAGGAAGAGAGTCAAGAATTAGTGTCCAAGAAATTTATTTAATAGTATGATGAACACAACTCGTTTTGCAACTTTTAGATGTAGGGTGGATGTTGATGTCTTTGTAATATGTCAACTGTTAAATTTATCAGACATCGTTAAGTCTGCTGTGTCTTTTGTACGCGACATTTGTTACGTCTGCCGTTTTTTATGTCAACTGTTGAATTTCTAAAACATCGTTAAGTCTGTGCTTTTAGCGGTTCTGTCTGATTCAGTATAGAGTAAGTAGCTCTTTAAGAATACTTATTTACTTATAGGTCAAAATTAGATTTCCCGATATTTCACTTCAGAGACATGGCATCTGTTGAACTATCGTTCCCGACAGTTAGCCTCAGTAATTCTCGATAGATGATGTTCTCTCGACAGATGAACTTGGATACCGATAGTTCAGGATAATGCGATTTCCAATTATTTATTGTACTTTTGTCATGGATTCATATGGTCTCGTCTGCATCGAATGTCTGCAGCTAATTTCGAGAATGACAAGAACTTTCAATCAGTCCGACAGTTTCACTTTCAGGATGCTATTAAATATTTTGTATGCGACCATAAATTCGAATAATGCTTGCAAATGGAACGGAACGGAACGGAACGAAACATCAATGATAATATAACTTCTGAAAGTGTAACACTAGCATTGTGAGATGCAAAAACCAACCGTGGACAAGTTATGAACATAAACATTTTGTCGGGACCGACATTTGAACTGTCAGAATGTAATGAAGACTTCTGTCTACGTGAGGAATTTGTTGTGAAGTTATTGCTACACGACTGGATATTTGCAAACGATATTGAAAGGATAATGACAATATAACTTAAAAATGTTCAACCCCATCATTCGGTGATACAAAATACAACTTCGACCAGTTTCAGACACAAAGTCTATTTACGTGAGTGGTGTTATAATGGGAATGGAACATGTGGTTCGGTTATGACCAACTTTACCACAGCGAGTACATTTCTTGATTCGTATGGTAGACTCATATCTGGATTGCTTACGTCATGTGTGTGGTCTACCTGGAAGGCGACGTACAATAAATTGGAAAATAGGAATAGATCTAATTTCGTTCGGAACAACCCGGTCCATTTCCCGCAGAATAGGATATATAGCTTCTCTATAAGCAACCCTCCAATGGTCCGTTGTGCAATAAAGGGAGCATAGATCATACAATGACGTACCTCTCAAGCAAGCAGCACGAGTTGCATGAACACATGACATACGATTTAGTTGGAACTCACGACAAGTGCACGTATTTTTCATAAAGTTTACCATGTCCGTGTCAGTGGATATACCAACCTATGTTAAGTTGTCTGTCAATGCTTCATTAAATATGGAATCTTTCATTTTTGTACAGGATATTAGTATTTTTATCTTTCAAAAATATTTCAAAAATCAAACAAATAATATGACTAACAGTTTCAAAAATTTCTCCCATTGCATTTCACCATATTGTATTTAATATCTAAAAAATAGTAACATATGAGATAGAATTATAAACAATTTGTAATGGCTAACCTCTCAAAAAGGATGATGAATTCAATAGTAATGTGTTTTTGAACAAGGAATGAAGAAGATGGAGAATAAGTTAAGGTTTGTTAATGGGAAGAAGATGTGTGGTTATGTTAATATTTCAAATTCNTATTTAATATCTAAAAAATAGTAACCTATAAGATAGAATTATAAACAATTTGTAATGGCTAACCTCTCAAAAAGGATGATGAATTCAATAGTAATGTGTTTTTGATTAAGGAATGAAGAAGATGGAGAATAAGTTAAGGTTTGTTAATGGGAAGAAGATGTGTGGTTATGTTAATATTTCAAATTCTTTTATCTTTTTTTTTTAACAAAATTCATATTACTTAATATAATATACATAAATTAATTTTTATAATATTTAAATTAAATCATCACATCATAACATTAATTACATTCAAATCAAACATTAAATACTCCTAAAAATGTGTTATTAAGGGTAATTTGGACATTTTGCACCAAAAAAGTGACATTTTTACTCACAAAAGGTGAACATAACAAATTTTTTTAGATTTTCAAATTTAGTGACATTTATGAAAATTCTCCATAAAAAAATTGGCACTACCCAATATAACTGGCATTACGAAAAATTCTTTTATCTTTTTTTTTTTTTACAAAATTCATAGTACTTAATATAATATACATAAATTAATTTTTATAATATTTAAATTAAATCATCACATCATAACATTAATTATATTCAAATCAAACATTAAATACTCCTAAAAATGTGTTATTAAGGGTAATTTGGACATTTTGCACCAAAAAAGTGACATTTTTACTCACAAAAGGTGAACATAACAAATTTTTTTGAATTTTCAAATTTAGTGACATTTATGAAAATTCTCCATAAAAAAATTGGCACTGGGGTTATATTGACCGTAATGCTTTTTACGAAGTTCATATTGGGGATCTCAACAGTAGGCAGACTCAACTTCAATTTCATTCAGGCCAAGAGGCTCTTACAAACTGGATATATAATCTACAAACTGTAGGAAGGCATTATAATGTTCATAAACAGTGTCGAGTTGCAGCCTTCCACTCGACGAAATTCATATAAACATGTCTTCATTCAAGGTAATCATAAAGGTAAATAATGTAACGATTCTATAAATTTATAAAGATTTAAGAAATTAGAGGTATATTGTTTCATTTACTTCTGATATGTGGTTTGAGAAAAATCGTAAAAGGATATATAATTTATACGCAGATTCCATTTCTTTTGAAGCGTAATGCTGGTCTTATATAATTCACTATTTGAGCTCATGGTCATCAGGTCATGTTAATTTATTCTTGTTAGAAATTAATCTAGTTGCAATACAGTAAAGCGCAGAAATAAAACTTATCGACTGAT
>CAIGRP010011806.1:0-15317 GCA_903798385.1 Fraxinus cuspidata
TTTATTGTTTACCCAATGCATGGGAACTACGTTCTTTTAAATTAACTTTTGTTTCTTCATGTATTCAAAAATATCAAACAAATCATGTTTTGATGATGTGTATTATTATTTAAAACGAATTTGGTCGATTTTCATCATTGATAGTGCAGTAATAATAAGCACTCATATGTTGTACACAAAATTATGGAACCCACGTAATTTATGTTTAGACAGATAGTCAAATTTCAAATTGAGATGCATTTTTATCGATTTTTGTATTCCGTAATTGTAGGGTCCTAAAAAATAATATACTGAATCAATGAGTCCGGACATCATTTTCACGAGGACTACTACCTAACAATTGGTTAAATTATTTCAACTTTAATTTGATTGAATCAAATAATAAGATTTGTGATTGGTGTCTAAACTATTATACCTAAACTAAATTATCTAACAAACACAATTTATCAAATTTGGGTTTTAAAAGTATGAATGTAGACGTTAGGACTTACAATTTTACCTATAGATCCTCTTTAATTCGCCAAGTAAGATTTACTATTATTGTAGTGTTCAGTCGAATTCTCCTAAAGTATTCAATTTACCCCTCTCGAGTTCTCACTGAATCTATTTAACTAATTAATTCCATATTTCTATGTGAACTAATCTTAGTTAAACAAAATATTAGTTATAAAAAATTCATCTAGTGACCCAATAATAAATATAAGTATCTTTACACGTTATACTAAATTATAGAATTTTACTATGTGGTCTAAATCTAAAACTCACTTCTCGATTCGTAATAGACTCACGAAATCATTAAATAATTAGCCAAAGAATTCAAAAAATTAAATTCATGAATAAAATCAACACATGCATTTAAAGACCTAGAATCTTAAATAAAAGAAATAAAGGATCACACACGGATTATATTGTTCGTTCTAGCTATGAATTTAGTTACTCATAATAATGAAAGAAAAATAAAAAGTATATAGTTCATGGCATGGAAAGAATTGGATCATTCACCAAAATCTTCTTGAACCTCAAAGGTCTTAAAACCTAGTTTTTGCTCTTTGATTTTGATGATTATGTGTTTTTCTCTCCACCAAATTGTGTGGAACTCCCTCAAAAGTATCAAAAACTTGTATTTGGGCTTCAAAAAGGGCTAAAAACATGCCCTAAATACTTCCATACTTCCAGGCGACGCCTCGGCGTCATGGTAGTGGGACCGTGGCGCCGCAATGACAGCGTGGTGGTGCCTTGGCGCCATGATGTAGTGCCATCGCCGGGGAAAACTTCAACACTGTACCTCTTTTAGTATTTTTATCATATATTTTTCTCTCGATATCCAATTGAGGCGATTAAAATTAGGTTGTAAAAATAACTCAAATTGCTACAATTTTACTAGAATGTCTTTTTTCCAATTCGAATGTTTACTAGACTAAAAATGGGTCTCATTCTTCGACTGAAAATATTGAAAATTGATTTGTCATATTTCACTTCTTTTGACTTTTAATTGCATCCAATTGACTCTTAGTATTCTCGAATCTTCATCATGAGATTCAACACAACTTTTGAGTATTTGCACTTTAGCTCCAAACTTTAGATCTTACAATTTTTCACAATTTTTCACTTCTTTCTTTCAATTTCACTTCCATTCATCGAATAATAAAACTAAAAACTCAATGTTTTTTCTACCCTCAAACTTAAAGTAGATATTGTTCTTAATGTTTTAAAGTCTAATATAGCATGTATAAGGGTGGGGAAGAACGGAAGAAGATACTACCCAGATTTTATGTCTAATATTTGATATAGCTTGTTGGATCACTTCCTTTTCTAAGCTATCTCATGCTTGATATTCATGTACCTTTAAAAATAAAAGAAAACAAATATAAGAGTTAAGAAACACTTTAAAAATAATAATTTGGCGTATATTATAACTAGATTTTTTTTAGTCCCTAGAGCTTTGAAAAATGTGCCACATATCTTTCCTACTGTTTTTGACTCAAATATATGGTTTTCTTTTAGTAGGCTTAATATCGATATGATAAACCTCTTATTGAAATAGAAACATACATAAAACTAATACACCTTAATAAACTATGTGTAATGCAAATGCAGAAAATATAATAAATAAAAGGGTAAGAAATTGGGCAGCCTCCCAATAAGCACTTAATTTAAAGTATTTAGCTAAACTTTTGCACAAGTACTTCATGGTACTTTGAATATAGCTTTGTACGTCCTCCTTAACTTGCTTAATTTGACTTTGTTCCATACTTCACACATCTTCACAAATCGTACTTTGTCCTTTTGAATATGGTATGACTTACCTAAATTGCCCAATTCAAACTCAAATACGAATACTTCAATTTCCTCATCGACTTTAATCACAAAATCAATGGAGTTGGAGGTTTGCATGCTAATCCCATCTTCTTCGAAAGCCACTAATTCATTTTGCTCCTTTGTGATTAATCTACCTGTTTCTACATGTTCTTCTTCTTTAGTTGGTTCATTTTGCACTAATTCATTTTGCTCCATTTACGTGTTATTTGATTCATCTGAAATTACTTGATCTTTAGTTAGTTTATATTTTTGCATGATGATTTCTCCCATAACTATCTCACCGTCATCATCTTGTTCATATGGATCATCAAATATAGCTTTCCTTACTTCTTCTAGAGTTGCCAATAATAAACAATTTTTTTTGTAAGATGCAATGCTCCCACAATATTCACAAGTTGGTTTATAAACAATAGATTTAATATTTAGTCCTTCGGAAAGCCATCCTTATCAAATAACATAGGTTGATCATATCCCCACTTTTAAGTTCTTGTCTGAAGAGGAATTTTCTAAATAGCATGTCACCTTAATTTAAGTCAGGATCAATCATTGTGATTTTTTGTCTCTTGCTTTTTTTATTCCCCGTCAATGGAGCAAAGAAAAATAAGTAGATCAAAGGGGAAAAAAATCAAACAAAAGCAAGAAATATTTAAAATCAATATTAAATAAAAATAATCCCCGACAATGGATGCAAGTATATGGATCGTAACAAGTAATATAGTGGACCAATGAGTTCATATATCATTCCCACGAGGACTACTATCTGACAATTGGTTCAATTATTCCAACTTTAATTTGATAGAAATCAAATAATAAGATTTGTGATTGGTGTCTAAATTATTCTAACTAAACTAAATTATCCAAGGCACACAATTTATTGAATTTAGATTTTAAAATTGAATATAGATGCTATGACTTATAATTTTACCTATGGGTCCCCTTTAATTCGCCGGTAAAATTCATTATTATTGTAGTGTTCGATCGATTTCTTTTAAGGTATTCAATTTACCCCTTTCGAGGTCTTATAGAATCAATTTAACTAATTTAATTCAATATCTTTATGTGAATTAATCTTAGTTAACTAAAATATCAGTTCTAAGAATTCATCTAATGACCAAATAATTAGTATAGGTATCTCTACATATTATACTAAATTATCGTATTTTAATATCGTATTTTAATATGTGGTCTAAATCTGAAACGCACATCTCGATTTGTAATAGATTCACAAAATCATTGAATAATTGGCCAAAGAATTCAAAAAATTAAATTCATGACTAAAATCAGCACATGCATTTGAAAAACTAGAATATTAAATAAAAGAAATAGAGGGTCACATATAGATTACATTGTTCACTCTAACTATGAATTTAGGTACTCATAATAATGAAAGAAAAATAAAAAGTATAGAGTTCATAACCGAATTTTGAAATCTTGATCATGAAAATAATTGGATCTTGCACCAAGAATCTTCTTCAAACTCAAAAGTCTTCAAACCCTCTGTTTTGCTATTTGATCTTGACAATTATGTGTTTTTCTCTCCCCCAAATTGTGTGGAATTCACTCAAAAGTGTCAAAAAATAGTATTTCTACTCTTTCCCATGTTTGGTTTTTATGGGCTTCAAAACAGGCCAAAAACATGCCCTAAATACACCTAGGCGGGGCCTCGTCTGTCGGGAAAATTTTGGCACTGCACCTCTTTTAGTATTTTTATCATAACTTTTTTTTCCAATATTGGATTGAGACGATTCAAATTGGGTTGTGAAGATAACTCAAAGAGCTACAATTTTACTAGTATAGCTCTTATGCAATTCGAACATTTACTGGGCCAACAATGGGTCTCAATATCCGGCTGAAAATCTAGAACATCCTTGTGCGGTTAAAAATTGATTTGTGAAACTATTTAGGTCAGATTTCACTCATTTTGACTTCTAATTGCATCCAATTGACTCCTATAATTTTCAAATTTTCATTGTAAAATCCAACACAACTTTTGATTATTTGAACTTTAGGATCTTGTCATTTTTCGCTTCTTTCTTTCAAGTTCGCTTCCATTCATCGGGTTTCATCTAATAACACATTATATAATAAATTAGGCTATAATTCCATTAAAAGAATTACAAAATATCAATATTTAGAGCTCGAGTAAGTGTATAAAATATACTTATCAATCGTCAGCAAATGGGATGATGGTGTCTACATCACAACCCAATCACGATCTTCCTAGTACCCTGTTACATTATTTTCTAAATCTCCAAATCTCATCATAGTCGTGCTTTCGAATCTATGAACATGTAGGAAATTCTCAAGAATATTCACTCTAATTCGGAGTGTTTTGCTTTGGATATAATGGGGTTGCTGGTTTTCGTGTTGTTACTTGAGGAGTAATTGGGAGGACTACAAGAAAAAATCAAAACCAAATAAATCTCCATAAATATGGAGATAAAATGCTTCAATTTCGCTAAGTTAGCAAGAGGGAGTATTTGTTAGAGACTTTCTAGACTAGATCATTCCATTGATGTTTTTTAGAGGATGAGTCCAGCCATTCTCTTTGATTCGGGTCTGATTTTCTTTAGATTTGAAAAAATTATAAAAAAGAGACACAATTAGAAGCCCATCCATGGTTCATTACATTGTTCATGTGTTGTACATTCGTTGTTGAAGAGGAAAAAGGTTATTGAGAGTATATATATTAAAGAATCAAAGTTGTTGGAAGAAACAACTCTTCTTTTCCCTCTCATTGTTTGATCACACTGTGATCTCATTTGGCATTATCAAAAATTAGGGATGGACAAAACTCTTGAACCGAACCAAGCGGTTACATTCGATTCTTCTTAGGTTAGATACCCGAATGAGTACTAGAATCGGGAACCAACGAGTTTGATTCGGTTCTCGATTTTGACTAAGAATTGAATAAGAACTGAATCTCCCTATTGAATAAGCTAAATTGCTTTATTTTTTTTCTAAATAAATGTGTCAACTAACTAATTAAGTGATTAATTGTAAGTGCACAAAGCTCCAACTCTCAAGGGCTAACCTGACTTGAGCCCCAAATATTTTTTCTACAAAATTCAGTCCAAGCCCAACATTACTTCTCAATTCACTAACACTCACACATTCTGTCATTTAGGTTTTGCTATTGCCCTCGTTTTCGGCCACAACCCTCTCACAAGCCATGACCTTTTTTTTGGCTCCTCAAGATCCACACGGACCAAAACATCGAATTCTATATTTTCCCATATTAAATCTTATTATTATGACAAGTTTAAGTTTATTTTTATTTGTTAATTGTGTTTTTTCAATTATTTCTTGTAGAGTTTCTTACTTTGACAAGTCAATCAATGGATGATTAATTTAAATAGTTTATAAGTACTGGCAATACTTAAAAATGTTTTATTCCTATAACTTTTAATTTATATTATTTTTTTAATATTTAGATTTGAAAGCTTGAAGCAAAGTAATCAATGTGACGGAATTAATGATGTTTTAGCGTTATTATTTACTTTTTGATAATTTGTATACATTGGTGAATTGATCTTATTAGACAATTTGTTAATTGTATATATTTAAATTGGACTTTATTAATTTGTAAGAGTTAAGATATAACATATCATTGATTTGATTGGATTAATGTAGTGTTGTTATAATTGTTAAAAAATTTAATTATAGTACGGAACTGAACGGAGTCAAATCGGTTCGGTTCCATAATCAAGTTTAAACCCAACAGTTTCACTTACTAAATATCTAAAAATTCTGGTTCAAAGATAAACGAACCGGATCATGTCCTATCGTATTAAAAATGATCCGAGGTACTCTTGATACTTTGTCACATTTCTTTCCGTTCCCATATGAGAAAATTACATTCAATGTTCAGGCGATTAAAAAACTAGATTTCCATTTTAATTGAAATCTGAATTTCTATTTCTTTGGTAATATCTGTTTCCAATAAATCTCATATCATCATACAAGATTACATGCTACGGTATTTCTGTATCTCTGTGATGTGCTTCACCGTCGACGTTGCACCTCGTGTAATGTACAATGACATGCACTACTTACAGATATATATTAGACAATCAAGGAAAGGGTGATTAAAAAACTAATTGTTAGATTTGGTTCTTTGCTTTAGTTTATGCCATTCAAGTAGCTTCTATTGCAAAGTTCTGGATACATCTGTTTATTTCTTCGTGTATTGCGTGGTTCGTGCAACTGCCTTTTATTTTTTGACGTGGAGTAATATGGTTAATTTATGACTTCTAGGGAGAATTTTCCAAGGCTTCAGGTAGATATGTTAATAATATTAGAAGCCGTCTTATAACTTTCCGGTGATATGATGCAAGTCAATTGCAATTTCAGGAAATTCCTTTAATAGGTTAACCTGAGAGACGTATAAATTTGATGATGCCAGAATTTGGTTGGTTTCCATCCAAATGCTGTTTATTGCTTGTTTGGAAATAGTACTCTTTTTGGGATATTTATTGCTTTTCTGATGTTCATTTCTTTGTTTAAGTTGCAAAAAAGATTAAGCAAAGATTAAGAGAGGAAGTTCTACATATAAGTAAAGTAGTGCAATGGAATTATACTTGATAAATTTTTCAAATTTCATTATTGGTCTGAACTATCTGAACTAAAATATTTTCCCATTTACATGATACAGTGTCCCTGTTTCCTTGTTGTACTTCACAAGTTATGATTTTTTTTTTTTTCTGTAAAATGTCCGTCAAAATGAATTACTTGTACAGATCTATAATTAAGTAGGTCAAAGTTCTTGAAGCCATAAAGGAAAACCTAGATCCAATGGAAAACCATCTTTGTGTTGAAGGGTGTAATATACCAATACCAAATTTGGGGCAGTTCCGAGGACCAATGGCATCTTTGCTTTCACGGTGCCTGCTGCTGTATCCTACCGCTAATATTTCACTTTTAAACTCAAACATGATCTCATTTCACTCACATCTCCACCATATGATTTCTTGCACGGCACAAATGCCCCTTCCCTGCTGCTGAAATTATATATCTGTCGTTGATACTCACTTCGAATGCCCTCTTCTTGATTCTAAAATCAAAAAATTGATTTCAAAAACAAATAATCAATTAAAAAATCATAAAAAGTATTCAAAATACAAAAGGTTCATGTTGGGTTTTGATATTCAATGAATCCCAGGCAATGATGTATACGTTTGATTAAATTGTTACCAACAACCAAGTCCAAAGGCTTGACCCCAATGCAACGTGAGCCATTGAAAGTAGTTTAAAGAATTAATGTTGCTCATGACTCGTACATATTACTTCTTAGATGGCTTGAATCTTGGCTCATTTAACAATTTATTGGTCAAACTAAAGCCTAACATAACATATATATATCTGTGTGTGTGTTTGTGTGTGTTTTTACCCTGGCTATTGAGTGTGTGATTTGTGTGTTTGAAAGGAAAAAATTGCATGGCCTTTGTGTTCCAAAATCGGTTGTTAACTTTGTGTTATTGCTCTCCTCCTGTGCCTTTCGTTTATTGTTTTTCTTTCTTGCCTTTGTGGTCTACAAACCATCATTGTTATCATGTCCTTTGTAGGTGAGATTGAGGAGCAACCGAGGTAAATATATTGCTTGTGGGTTGGTGCCATTTGGATTGGTTGATTGGTAGAGAAAGATCACGTGAAATTAAGCCCGAACATCACTGATTTGATGATTCTTGGAGCGAGCTTCTGCGACAATTGGTATAAGAGCTTCAAGGCGGTTGATATGACTTAAAAATTGACCAAAAACAGTCCAGGCTGAAATGAAGCAGAAAATTGATGGCAAAATTGTCCCGAAAACTCCCACAAACCAAGGCTATTTCGTAGTTTCTGGACAATCCAAAAAGCATTTGGTGAAATGGAGATCACAGGCGTAACGTACAGATCTAGGTGCACCCGGGTGACTGGCACGTGAGACTGCTCATCGGTACATTAAGCCCACAAGCAGAGGTTGTTGCGGTGTTTTCTGATGACGGTATCTTTTGGCAGTTCGTTCCTAACATCATTTATGACATTTTAGTGTTGTTAGTTTTTTTGTTTCAGGTTCTACATTGAATTTGGACAAATTTGTTCTTCTCACATTCAGGAATCAATTGTGGTTGATTGTTTTGTGCGATTGTTGATGGCTTTCTGGCGAATAGTGGTGGCCTTGAAGTGATAAATTCACATATTTTGTTATTTACAAACTCAAATTGTCTGCTCCGGTATATTGGCTTATTCCAATTTAAATATCAGCATTAACGTGTTATCGTGTGGTGTGACTTAAGGATTAGGGTTATCATGTGGGGTAATCATTGCTTGTGCTAAAAAATTAGGAATTTGATTGCAAGTTAGTAAATGATTTTGTACCATAATTGTCATTTAGTCACTACGTGAGACTGCATTACATGAGAATTTGAATTTTTATGTTGTCATACGTTCGTGTTGCATTGATTATTTTGTAAGTACATATAGGCTTGACTTGTTTGATCATTTTCCTGATATTGAGATCTCGAGTTTGACGAAATGTTGGGAGTCTAGAACGGTGTATAGTGCAGCATTGGGATTACTTTATGTGATCTATTTGTGCACTTTAGTTATTCTATTTTTCAAAATATCTTCACATTTCGAAATTTGAATTTTAAATGGGAAATGGAATTTTTCAATTTGACAACAAAAGATGAAGGAAATTTTGGAACAAAAAGTTTCAAAAGTCATAGATTGCAAATTTTCTACAAATTTGACAAAAGCACAAAAAGAAAAATATAATGAACTTTCTTACACTTCAATTATTTTACACTTGTCGACACTATTTTGAGAAAAATTGGTAAACTTGATACCACAAAAGAACTTCAGAAAAAGTTGAAAAATCAATATTTATTTAGTTTACTCCTAATTAGTTGTACTTGTTTGAAAGATTTTTCAGTTTAAAATAGATCTTCCAAAAAAATCTTGATGACATTCTAGATATTTTTAATAAACTTATTCCAATATATCGTTAATTGTGATGAGAATGTGTCTAAAGCTTATAAGGTTAGCATTTTGGTTAATTCTATGTCTAATTCATATAGAGAGGTTAATAATGTGATTAAGTATAGTAGGAACACCTTAACATCTAAGATTGTCATTGATTGAGATTAAGACTGAAAAATAGGATAAAAGGAGTCGTGAGTTACATACGATGACGAGTAGAATGAAGTTTAACCGAATGAATTTGGGTATAGCTCAAGACAATAATAATTTGAGTAGTGACTCGAGTGATAAGGGTGGTAAAAAGAAAGGCAATGGATGGGACAAGTTCAGTGGTAAGTGGTGTTACAGCTGTGATAAGTCCGGACACTTTATGAGGGATTGTCCAAAGAAAAAGGATAAACAGAAAGGGAAGATAAGAGGGGAGACGAATGTGGTTATAGGGTCAAGTGATGACCCTAGTGAGGTTTATTGAGAGTAAACATAGTTACTGCAATGCATCTACGTGTAATTCTTTTTTGTATGTGTGTGATTGATTAATTTTGTTGCATGGTTATATGTTACATTTCAATGCATTTGATATGTACGTTTACATGAATTTGAGAGCAATTTAATTAGTTTGTGTAAATATTTGCATAAATAGTTAGGATGCATTAGCAATATATGTGATGTGTGTTTATTGATGACGTGGAGTATAGATACCTAGAGGTATATTAGTGGTTTGTATTGGGGATGTGGAGTGTGGCATTTGAATCACGAGTGCAGATGTGATTAAATGTTGGAATCATTTATCTTTGAAGACTCTTATCAGGTGGAATGTGAGAGATGCACTTCTATCACTTCTGTTAAGTAGAGACCCATTATCAACTGAGGCTGGGAGAAGTAATGTGGTGATAGAGCATTATCCTGTGAACTTAGGATCTATAGAGGATTATCATGTGTACTTATAATCTATAGAGGTTTACCTGTTCAATATAAGTTGAGTGATCGGTCTAGTAAACACAATTGATGATGAGAGAAGATAGTGTTCTCGAGGTATGATCAACACGGAATGGGGTAGGATAAGAGTAGTAAGATCTTTTTGTGGGGTCATTTATACATTTGTTGCATATGTGTTGAACGTGTGTTTGATTAACATGGTGTTAATCAATTGTTCTGTGTGAACGTCATTTTTTGAAAAGATTTGTACGTTATCCTTATGTTATATCTTCATCACATAATTATATGCTCTTGATTGTTTATCTTTACTATTTGCTTCTACTTGAGTGTTATTTGACCTTAGCCCTAGTGAGTATATGGAGCAGGTATGGTATGTGTTTTAAGTCTGAAACACGAGGTAAGATCTGTTATTTCAATTTTATTGGTTGCATTAATTATGCAAGCATTAATTTTGTCTTTTAATTGCTTAATCACAATTATTGGTTGCATTAATTGTGCAAGCATTAACTTTTTGTTTTGATTGCGTGCTGGCTGATTGGGTAACAAGGTGATGATTTGTTGGATTTTGATACCCAATGAATCACGGACTATGAAATAGACATTGGATTAAATTGTTACTAACAACAAAGTCCAAAGGCTCGACCCAAAAATAACGTGGCCCGTTAGATGTAACTTAAAGAATTAATGTTGTTCACCGCCTATATATATTACTTCTTGAATAGCTTTGAATTTTGGCTCATTTAACCCTTTATTGGTCCAACTAAAGTCTAATCTAACCTATATATATGGTGTCTTTACCCTATCTGTTTCTTGCTTTTGTGGTCTACAAATCATCACCGTTATCTTGTCATTTGTGGGTGAGATTGAGGAGCAGTCAAGGTGAATATATTGGTTGTAGGTTGGAACAGTTTGAATTGGTTGTTTGATACAGAGAGGTAATATGAAATTGAGCCCGGAAATCACCGATTTAATGACCATTGAAGCGAGTTCCTAAGAGCGTTATGGATTGAGGTTAGACCGGAGTCTAGATTTTAGCTAGCAAAATTATTTTCATAGAGAACTGGGCGCTCCATAAAAGAAAGCCTAGATTTAAGGAAAACCATCTTCTTGTTGAAAGGTGTAACGCATCAATACCAAATTTGGTGTAGCCTATATATATTTTTTTAAGTCTTATATAAACCCTCACATGACAAGATACATATTAGTTAACATTAAACACATACAAACAATAAAGGCACGGCTTATTCTGTAATGTCTTGAAAATGATTTTCATTATATATATGTCCTCGAGTAATTAAAATTAATGCTTTAAATTGTAACTTGAAAATAATGGAGTTTAAATCATGAAGCAAACCAACAAAAACCATTTGGTTTCTTTGCAATTGGCCATTGCTGTAGGAAACAAAACTTGTTTTCTTTCCTATCGTTCGATCCCCGTAGTCCAGTTTAGGGATATTATCGATGTGGATATCTAAAGTACTCTTGGCATTTAGTCAAAATTATTTTCTTTCCCATATGAGAATATTACATTCAATGTTCGGGCAACCAAAAAAAGATTTGCTTTTGATTTGATTCTGGGTGTATTATTTATTTGGTAAACCATGTTTCCGTTAAATCTCATATCATCATCATACATGATTTACATGATAAAATATCCCTTTGTTTCTATAGTTCTTCGCAATCTATGCTTCATTTGGTATCATTTACATAGATATGCACTACATACCCAGATGTATTAGACGATCAAGGAAAGGGTGATTAAAAATTCATTGTTATAATAGGCTCTTTGCTTTAGTGTATGCCATTCAAGTAACTTACGTTGCAAAATTGTAGAAACGTCTGTTTGTTTATTTCTTTGATTGCTTTGCCATTGGCCTTTGTTTAAAGAAACACACTTGTTTTCTCTCCTATTGTTCGATCCCTGTCGTCAAATTTTGTGATTTTAAAAATGTGGTTATATAAAGTACTCTTGATATTTAGTCACATTTCTTCCTTTCCCATATGAGAAAATTCTATTCGATGTTTTGGCAATAAAAAAAAAAGATTTGCTTTTGATTTGATGTTTGGATTCTGTGGGTGCTTTATTTCTTCGGTAATGTGTTACCATTAAATCTCATATCATCATTATACATGATACAATATCCTCTAGCTTTTGTTGTGCATGACAGTCTATGCTTTACTTACTATCATGCACATCGATAGGCACTACTTATACAGAACTAATTTACATTCAAGGGAAGGATGATTTGTGAATTTCTTGACTAGATCATTCCAATGATGCAGCTTGGTGGATATGAGTCCAACAATTCGATGGGATTCCAATAATTGCAAAAAAAAGATAGAGAAGCGACAAAAAGAGAAGCACTTGCATAAGTCGTGCCACGTCGTGCATGTGTTGTACGTTCATTGTTCCACAGGAAAAATGTTACTGAGAGAGTATAAGTATTAAAAATTCAATGTTCTGGAAATTCCGAATGAGGCACAATATTATGATTGTTACGCAACTATTTAAAAGGATTTGATCGGTTTCCGCTTATGGAAACTATGTTGAACTCGCATTTATAGAAATGTGTCCCATTCAAAAACTTCTGACAAAACACAGTTTTGGGAGTGTTACGTGGCTATTTAAGCAAAATTTGATCGGTTTCCATCATGGACAGCAAAACTGTAATAAACATGCATTTATTGTCCATCCAATGCATGAGACCCATGATCTTATAAGTTGACTTTTATTCGGCCCAGTATTAAAAAATGTCAAATAAAACATATTTTGATGTGTACATTATTATTTAAAAAGAACTCGGTTTGTTTTCATAACTACATTGGTAAGTATAATGAACACGCACGCACAATGCATGGGACCGATGTAATATTTGTTGAGATTGTTATACTGAAATCCATTCTTATGAATTAACAAGTCTAGTTAAGAAACGATTTGTCAGTTTTCGTTAATGATAGGATATCAACATGCATTTATTGTTCACTAAATGGTAGGACCCAAATTTTGTAAATTGGTTTTTGTTCGATCAAGATTTTTGAATTTAGACATTTTTAAAATTTTTACAATTTTATAAATATGATTTTCTATCCTTTTACATATCTATGTTATTATTTATGATTGAGGTATGAGATTTTGATGTTTCAATTGATATTGGAGGAATATTTGAAATTATAGGTTTTAATGTTTGTGTTTGATTTCCTCTCCTTTTTCCCTTAAACCTTTTACCGAAATCGGTGCTCCGATTGAAAATATGTACGTTCAAAAGATTATGATTCGGTTATGATTGATGGGCACTTTATTTTCGTTGGACACTTGAAAGAAAAAAAAAATTTTTGAATCAAAGCATTTGGGCAAGGATATTGATTTTGACCTTCTTATCACTAACTTTCAGACTAATGAAGGTTGGTTTTATTCTATAAGAATTTTTTCAAACTTTCAAATCCTTAAAACAAATTCAGGATGTGTTAATTTTTACGGTTCCTGTGAGTGCCATTATCGCCCTTAGTTTTAATGTATTTTTAATTATAATAGTAAAACTATGAACCATTTAGATTATGATCATTGAACTTTCCTCTATGTAGTTTTGAATGCAAATGGTTTCCCTACCACCTCTTGTATGCTATTATTGAAATTAAGCCAACAAATTGGTGATTATATATTGTGAATAAAGCTAGTCATTTAATTTACGGTTCTTAGATTTGTGTCCTCTAGTATATCTAGGCACAAGGTTAAGGGGGTAAGCTTTATTGATATTTATGGTTTTGTCATTAGTTCTCCTATGTGATTGTTTATTCTTAGACTATATTACGTAATCAAAAAGAAATGAAGATCATCAAGAATTGACTACATAATCAGATGGGTGATCAATGGGTTGGTGACATATATTGAGAATGATGTATTTGACAATATTTATAATCATGTAATTGTACAATGTTTTTAAAGTAAGAAAATGCATAAGATACAATTCTCGTGGTGTCTTTACTTATTTTCATTAATGCATGTTATTTTTTTAAAAAAAATATTTATATTTTTAATCTCACAATAGAAAATGCCTGGCTCCGTCAACTGCTTGCATGCATTGTGCATTCCTAGTTCAAGATGAAAAAGTTACTAAGGGAGTATATGCATAAAAAAAATCAATATTCTACAACAATTTCGAATAAGACACAATTTGTTACAAGATTCTTCAAAAGTGTTTTGTCTTTTGTGTTTTCGAATGTACAACCATAATGAACATGCATTTATTGCTTACCCAATGCATGGGATCCACGTTCTTAACTCTTGTTTATTCAAGTAATCAAAAATATGAAACAAATCATGTTTTGATGATGTACATTATTATTTAAAAAGAATTTGTTTGGTTTACATCATTGACACTGCAATAATAATAAGCACCGATCTATTGTACAACAAAATATGGGACCCGCGTAACTTTTGTTTAGACAGGTATTCAAATTTCAAATGAGATGCATTAAAAAATCAATGTTCTGCAAAAATTTCGAATAAGACAATTTGTTACATGGTTACTTCGAAATTGTTGTCTTTTGTGTCTTCAAATGTACAACCATAATGAACGTGCATTTATTGTTTACCCAATGCATGGGATCCAAGCTCTTTTAATGTTTACTCAATGCATGGGATCCAAGCTCTTTTAAATTAACTTTTTCTATTCGGGTATACAAAAATATGAAACATATCATGTTTTGATGATGTACATTATTATTTAAAAAGAATTTGTTTGGTTTACATCATTGACAGTGCAATAATAATAAGCACCGATCTATTGTACAACAAAATATGGGACCCGCGTAACTTTTGTTTAGACAGGTATTCAAATTTCAAATGAGATGCATTAAAAAATCAATGTTCTGCAAAAATTTCGAATAAGACAATTTGTTACATGGTTACTTCGAAATTGTTGTCTTTTGTGTCTTCAAATGTACAACCATAAAGAACGTGCATTTATTGTTTACCCAATGCATGGGATCCAAGCTCTTTTAAATTAACTTTTTCTATTCGGGTATACAAAAATATGAAACATATCATGTTTTGATGATGTACATTATTATTCAAAAGGAATTTTGTTGGTTTTCATCATTGA
>CAIGRP010011809.1:0-10467 GCA_903798385.1 Fraxinus cuspidata
GGGGCCTAGGGTTAATAATTCAGAAATTTATAGATTCAAAAGTAATTATTCAGAACTTTACGGGTCAAAAATTAATTATTGAAAACTTTAGGAGTAAAAAATTACTTGTTGAAAAACTTTAGGGATCCAAAAATTAATTATTCAAAACTTTATGGGCCAATTTAAACCAATTATGAACTTTTAGGGGCTCAATTATAAAATTCAAAACTTTAATAGCCCAAATAAATTAATTATCAAACTTTACGGACTGAATTATTAAATCTGGAACTTTAAAAGGCCCAATTGGATGAATTTTTAACCTTAGATGGCTGAATCACCAAAATTTTAAACACAAGGGGCCGAAACTTTAAATACTCAACCTTAATTTGAAATTACAAATTAGGGTCTGAAATCTTCAAATTTTCGCACAGGCCCCGCCCCCAAAATTCACCCAAACCCTTAAAAAAATTTTTAACAGAAGTTGCCGCCCTCAAAGCCCGACCAGCGCTGCTCCTGTAGCAACAGCGGCATCCCTGCTGTTGGAAATCTACAGCAGCGATGTCGTTGTAGCTCGGCGCTGCTGCTATCAGCAGTGCTAGCTGGAGCATCCAACGGTGGCGCCAATTTCAGCCGCCGACGCCGCCCCAAAGTATTATTATTTAAAAAAAAAAAAACTTAAATACTTGATGATGCCGGAAAAACTTTCAAATTTAACCAAAAAAACTAAATCTGAATTGTCAAATTCGAAAATAATGAAATTATCACAAGAACGAAATTAAAATTACGATTCTCAATGATTCAACATTAATTGACCCTGATACCACTTGTTAATTTTTTCTTCATGAAACTTAAACTTTATAAACTTACCAAGATTTTCATGTCAAATCACCACGAAACTTAATTAACGCGGAACATAACTTGATTCATTGATTTGTAACTTGAATAATGAATCTTGAATCTTGATCTTTTGCTCTTCGATTTAATTGCTCCAAATCTTCTTCTTGATTCTTGATTGTGGGTTTATATTCTCTTCCTCTTCAATATGCTTTATCTTGTATTCTTGTGTTGATGGAATGACAGAAAGAATGAGAAATTCACATATGAATTGGAGACCATAATTCTATATATAGTTCCATATGTATTCATGGATCTTCCTCTTCAATATGCTTTATCTTGTATTCTTGTGTTGATGGAATGACAGAAAGAATGAGAAATTCACATATGAATTGGAGACCATAATTCGATATATAGTTCCATATGTATTCGGCTCATCGTCAAATACAAACCATAATGGATCCGGTCTCTATACATATATTCCGGCTCACACTTTTTTAGATGTCTCCAAAGCCCTATTACTTAATTCTTTATTAGATCACTTTAATTTTAAACTTAACTTTAAAACAACATTTATACGCAATTAATTACATATGTCGGCTTACATGGCAACAATTAAATAATTTCCCAACATACTTTATTAAGAAAAGTACTTTTACCCTTTTATTATTATTTTTTTTTGGACACTCATGCAAGCTTCCACGTTGAGTAAATTGACTCGTGATGTGAAAAGGGATCGTTCTAGTATCATATTATTAATTACCTAAGTAAATAATACAATATTTATGCCTACACGAATTCTTAATTTCTAATTTGTAAGATGTTGACGTCATTAGAACATGTAAAACGAGTTAGTGAATTGGAACTATTCAAATAGTAATTGTTTTGTATAATTTTTTGTCAATAAAATATTAGGTTGAGAATAATTCCATGCCTATTCTAAATTCTGATGAATGCAAAAGAGTACTTTCGAAAGGTGAAGGAAATTTTTGCGAGTTACTTCTCTACTTGGTTAATAAAACTATTAAAATGTAGAGAGATTGAGAGGTGAGGAGACATTTATTTATCGTATTTATTATGTTATTTGATTGTTCATGAGAATGTCGCAAAAATATTTTTTCCTCGATCAAGCATTTCTAAATAGCAATATAGAGAGAATAAGGTTACTAACACGTGTAAAGGATATGTGATATATCGCAAGTCGGAATTCAAGCAAATATGATACATGATATGATATAGACATGCCTACTAATAAAATATAAAATTCTGGTATACCATAAGCAAGTCGACCCAAATTCATTTCATAGATTAGGACACAAGATGAGGACAAGGACGATTTCCACTTCAATAATTAATGGTCCACCTGCCAAATGGTGACTTGCGTAAACATGACTCTTACTACACTCTAGGATCAACCTTGGTTTCTCAAAGTAATTAATTGTGATTCAAAATTCGTTGAGAATTGATGTCTTGCTTTAAGAAGGTTTTGAATAAGTCAAAATATGAATTTGGGATTTTTGGGGTATAGATTGGATGCCCATGCGCTCAATTCGGGTGCCTAGGCGCCATTGGATATGAAAATCGAATTTGGAACAAAGATTTAGCACTTGAGAATCAAACGGAGCATTCAAGCTTTGCCGCTCAAGCGTCAGTGTGATTCGGTCCAAGTCTAACTCGCTATCTAACGAATTTTCTTTCCATCTATAATACTATAATTCAGGTTTGACATGTCCTCTATATATATTTGGCTATATATATTTGGCTTATCATTGTAATTTAGAACAAGTTGTAAGCACAAAATCTTGTATTCTTTCATCTTATATTGAATTCTCTTTTATTGCCCGTAGTATTTTTTGTTGGAAAATTGGTTTTTATTAATTGGTTTGATCAACTTTTAACCAATTATTTTAGTGGATCCCGTTAGTTGGACAAAATAATTTTTTGGCCGAGTTTGTTCTACTACATGATTAGATTAATATAATTTATTTATTTTCTCAAAACCAATTTAGGGTGAATGAGAAATTAATACCAAAAGATAACAACTTGAAGTTGAAATAAATTGGAATAAATTGAAAAATTGTCAATCCCATATAGGAAAGTTAGAAGAATATAAACCACTTTATATTGCTTAAATTTGGGACTTAGGTTTAGGTCTCAAGGGGTACCAATAGTTTTTGAAGAGGGAGAGAACATATATGCTAGTAGGTTGTGCCAAAGTCCGCGCGTGCGCGGGCACTGCCGTCTATCCGACTAGTTGGCTCGGCTCAGCACTGGTTGTGGGTTTTGGGCTTGGACTTGGACTTGGACCAACTGATATATATTTTTTAGTAAAATAATATTTAATTTATATTTGATTTACATTATTTTTTTCTCCCGATTTTTCTGTGCCTAACACGTGGATTCTTTTAGGAGAACGGTTGACGGTTGAGCCTGTCCAAACGGTTTGTGTTATTAAAGACACAACTTTTCGACTGTTTGTGTCTTTTGGACACAACCTTTGAACTTCTATAAATAGGTCCTCGTACCCCCGTTTCATTCACTCCAAAATCAATTCTGATTTTATTCTTCTTCGAAAATTATTCTTTCATCCCTGCATTAATCATATTTTGCAATCCAGCCTCAAAAATTATTTTTGTGCATTTTAGTCCTCAAATTGTTTAGAGAGATCAGAACATTAGTAGGTTCGCCAGATCTTGTAATTTGTAGTGCTACTATTACAAATCGAGGTCGTTGTATCTTGGGAGACGAGTGCCGGTATATTGTCGCACCAGTGCAAGACATTATCGTCTTAAGGAGAAAGAGTCGAACTCTTGTCTCGACTATTAAATTTTTTTTTTAGCATTCATTGTGCACGACATTATTCTACCCAAATCAATCCATGGTGATATAATTACTTGCCAATTTCTGAAAATCTGAAAACGATAATGGCAAGTAATACTGCATCTGTCATACCCCCTAATAATGCTCACGGGGAGAAATTGAAAAATTCAAGAGAGCGGATTTTAAGATATGGCAACAGAAAATGTTGTTTTATCTCATGACTTTGAATTTGGAAAAATTCTTGAGTGGAGATGCTCCAACTGTTGAGGAGGATGAAACAGATTCTAAAAAATGAACAGCATTCGATGCATGAAGTCATAGTGACTTCTTGTGCACGACCTATATCCTCAATTGGCTTGACAACACACTATACAACGTATACTGTTCATTCAAGAAAGCTAAATTACTGTGGGAATCATTGGAAAAGAAATACAAAACGGAAGATGCCAGATTAAAGAAATTCGTTGTAGGCGAATTCCTAGACTTCAAAATGGTATATTCTAAAATAGTAATGAATCAAGTATTATCGAAAAATTACCACCAATGTGGAACGATTTCAAGAACTACCTGAAACATAAGCGTAAGGAAATGGGACTTGAAGATCTGTTTCTACGGTTAAGAATTGAGAAAGATAATCGCAATACTGAAAGGAAATCTGGAAAGCTGCAAATGGAGGGTAAAGTCAATTTGGTGGAGCTAAATACTAGTAAGAAAATAAAGCACTCGGGTAATGGCAAGCAAAAGAGCAAGGCCAAGAAATTCAAATGAGATTACTATAACTACGGTAAGCATGGTTACATTACAAAGGATTGCCTAAACGAGTTAAAATAGGGCCTAAGACCATCGATTGCGTATTCAATGGATATGCTAATAACAGTAATGATTATCGGTTCCTCATACATAAGTCTGACATTGTGGATGTACATGAAAATACTATTATACAGTGCTTATCAGTTCCTCGTACATAAGTCTGACATACCAGATGTACATGAAAATACTATTATTGAATCTTGGAATATTGTATATTTTGAGGACAAGTTTCCTTGTAAGGAAAGAAAAGAGATACGTTCGCAAAAACGAACTCATGATACTGCAATTGGTAATCATCAAAGTGATGAAGAACCAAGACGTAACAAAATGACCAAAATATCTACATCTTTTGGTCCAGATTTTTTAACTTATTTGTTAAAAAATGAAACTAGACATTCAATGAAGCAATATCTTCTCCAAAAACTCCATTCTAGAAAGAAGTTATCAATAGTGAAATTGATTCTATTATGCAGAATCATACCTGGAAGTTGGTAGATCTCCCACCTGGTAACAAACCGTTAGGTTGCAAATGAATTTTCAAAAGAAAATTAAAGACTTTTGGATCAGTTGATAAATATAAGGCCAGATTGATAGCTAAAGGATTCAAACAAAAAGAAGGCCTTGATTTTTTCGATACATACGCACCCGTGACAAGGATAACATCAATTAGAGTATTAATTGCAATCGCAGTATTGCATAATTTGGAAATCCATCAGATGGACGTCAAAATAGCTTTCTATCGATACATACTCACATGTGACAAGAATAACATCAATTAGAGTATTAATTGCAGTTGCAGCATTGCATAATTTGAATATCCATCAGATGGACGTCAAAACAGCTTTCTTAAATGGTGAGTTACAAGAAGAAATTTACATAGAACAACTCCAAGGGTTCATTGCTCCTGAATAAGAGAAAAAGGTGTGTAGGCTCGTTAAGTCGTTATATAGACTAAAGCAAGCGACAAAACAATTACATGTAAAATTTGACAAAAATATGTTGTCAAATGGTTTTAAGATTAATGAGTGTGATAAATGTGTTTATATTAAAATCACACTTAATGTATATGTAATCGCATGTCTATATTTTGATGATATTCTAATTATGGATAGTAATTATGACATCATAACAAGTAACAAGAAAATGTTGACAAAACATTTTGATATGATAGATATAGGTATTGCAGATATAATATTAGGAATAAAAATCCTTAAAACATTTGAGGGACTTGTCTTATCTCAATCTCACTATATTGAGACTGTACTTAAGAAGTTTTATATATATGATGAAAGTCCAGTTAAAACATCGGTAAACTGAAGTCTACATTTGGCCAAACATAAAGGCAAACCCGTATCTTAATTAGAGTATTCTCGAATAATAGACAGTCTAATATATATTACAAACTGCACTCATCCAGATATTGCATATGTAGTAAACAAACTTAATAGATATACAACTAACCCAAAGAATGACCATTGGAAGTCATTGATAAAAGTTCTTAGATATCTACGATACACATCAAATATTTGATTGCATTATACTAGATATCCAACTGTATTAGAAGGTTACAGTAATACTAATTGGATATCGGATACAAAAGTCTCAAAATCCACTAGTGGGTATGTTTTTACCACTGGTGGTGCAACAGTATCTAGGAAATCTTCTAAACAAACATGTATAGCTCGATCCACAATGGAATATGAGTTCATAACTTCAGATAAAGCTGGAAAGGAAATAGAATGGCTTCGAAGTTTTTTAGAGGATATTCCATGTTGGCCTAAACATGTGCCTAGTATACATTGTGATAGTCAGTCGACTATCGGTAAAGCACAAAATAGTATGTATAATGGTAAGTCTCGACATATTCATCTAAAACATAATACAATTAAGCAGTTGATCTCAAATTGTGTAATTTCCACAGATTATGTAAAGTTTAGAGAAAATTTTGCGGATCCACTTACCAATCGTTTACCAAGAGATCAAGTATACTGCCTATCAAGGGGAATGTATTTAAAGCCTACTACGCAAGAATCAATATAATGGTAACACAACCTTGCTGACTAGAGATCCCAAAATCTTGGTTCAATGGGACAACAAAGCTATGAAGATTCAAAGAAGCACTTCGGAGTTAACTATTCTTACGATAAGAAAGTGCTATCTGCAGAAAGTTTTAGGTTAAGTTATACTTTTAATGATTACTATATCTTAGACTATCTAAGTGGGGCACGACATGCACTCTTATTAGGAAATCACCTATATAAGTGTGAAGTGTGGCGGCTTCTATGAGAATGTTTCAAATGCTTGAATTCTCTAAAGTACTTATAAAATCCAAGAGTTGTTTAGAGCCTAAATGAACACAACAGTGAGAACTCTAAAATGTTAGTGAGGTTATTATGTTGATATTATTGTCTTGGCTTACACCAACAGCTACAGTTCAAGACATCGCATTCACTGATTAGCCAAGTAAATCCGATAGTATTCTACTATGAAAGGTTCAAACCCATAAGGTACCTATCCAGATACGACAACATTCCGCATGATCTCTCTATAGGGTACGCATAGTCTATTACATTAATTTTCATTCATGTGGGGGATTGTTGGAAAATTGATTTTTATTAATTGGTTCGACCAACTTTTGATCAATTATTTTAGTGGGTCCCGCTAATTGGACAAAATATTTCTTTGATCGAGTGTGTTCTACTCCACGAGTAGATTAATATAATGTGTTTATTTTCTCAAAAAAAATTTAGAGTTAATGAGAAATTAAGGCAAAAAAAGACAACTTGAAGTTGAAATAAATTGGAATAAAAATTTGTGAGAAATTGGAAAAGTGACCATCCCACATATAAAAGCTAGAAGAATATGAACCACTTTATATTGCTCAAATTTGGGACTTGGGTTTGAGCCCCAAGGAGTACCAATAGTCTTCGAATGGGAGATAACCTACATGCTAGTAGGTTGGGCCAAAGCCCACACGCGCGGCCGCCGTCTGTCTGATCGGCTGGCTCGGCTCAGCACGGCACGGGTACAAGTCGTGGGCTTGGGCATGGACTTGGATTTGGATTTGAACTTGGGCCAAGCTTATATATATTTTTTAGCAAAATAATATTTGATTTATATTATTTTATTATTTAAAAATAATTTAGTTTATTTATATTATTTTTTTCCNATTTAATTTATATTATTTTTTTCCTTGATTTTTCTATGCCTGACATGTGGATTCTTCCTGAAGGATAGTTGACAGTTGAGCCTGTCCAAACTGTTTAAAGACACAACTTTTCGACTGTTGTCTCTTTTGGACACAACCTTTCAACTTTTATAAATAGGTCCACATACCTCAGTTTTCATTCACTCCAAAATCAATTCTGATTTTATTCTTCTTCCGAAATTATTCTTTCATCCCTGCAATAATCATATTTTGCAATCCAGGCTCAAAAATTATTTTCGTGCATTTTAGTCCTCAAATTGTTTAGAGAGATCATTACATTAGTAGATTCGTCGGGTCTTGTAATTTGTAGTGCTACTATTACAAGTCGAGGTCGTTCTATCTTGGGAGACGAGTGCCGGTATACCGTTAGCACCATTGCGAGGCATTATCGTCTTAAGAATAAAGAGTCGAACTCTTGCCTCGACTATTAAAACTTTTTTAGCATTCATTGTGCCCAAATCAATCCACGGTGATATAATTACTTGCCAATTTACGACATTTTTCACGTAAATTTTGTCATTCTTGATTATTATTTTCATTTTGTCATATTGCTTTCGTTTATTGAATCTAATAAGCGGTATCAAAGCCAATTAGTATTACATTATTTTACAACAAGTGGTATCAAAGCAAGGTTGGATCAACTCAATTCGAGGTTTGATTTTTTGTGATGGAAACCATAAATTAAGATATTTCACTTTTGGATTGTAGCACCGGATATTTGTTCGCGTGGTAAAGATGCTAAAAGTGCTCATTTAGATGGATTTGGATAATGTTTTATTGGGAGTTGACAGATGTCCTCAAATAGACATTGGAAGAAAAACAATGTAAGGATCAAAAGTTCCTATCACATATGCATCTTCATCTTTTGCATAATATTCTTCAAAACGTTTTAAAGAAGAAAACCATTGTTGCATAATGGTTGAAGTTGAAGCAATTGTGCATGACGAAAAGTCTAACCAGCAAATTACATCTGAAGCAATGATTGTATTCTCGTCGTACGACAGAAGGTACATTAATTGAAAATCATCTAGTTGCTTCCAAGGAAATTGTCGTTGATTTGAAGATCTTGGAGGTCAAGTAAGATGAAGATGATTTATGATTATTTTTTCGTGTTCATTGGAGCAATTGTGCATGACGAAAATTCGAACCAACAAATTACATTTAAAGCAACGATTGTATTCTCATTGTATGACAAAAGGTATATCACTTGAAGATTAGCTAACTATTTTTAAGGAAATTGTCGTTGATTTGGAGACGTTGGAGGTCAAGTATGATTGAAAAAGATTCATGATTGATTTTATTGAGTCTGTTGCCCGCTTAATATATGTCTTTTGGATACACGATATTATACAGTCACGATACTCTCACCATTGAAGAAGTATATGATACTCTGTTTTTAGAGGAGAAGATGAAGCATCTTGCTGGATTTGAGGCTTAAGGAGAAGGCCTTATTGTTCATGGTGGTTATGAGAGGGCAAATCAAAGTTTAATTCCAGAATAAGATTTGCAATTAGTTCAAGAAGAAGTGACATATTAAGAAGGATTGTTTCAAGTTGCATAATAGAGATAAATCAATTGCTTTAAATTCGAAGGAAAAAACACCTAGAAACTTCAGGTGAAGCCATTATTGCAAAAGATTGCTACGACGATGAAGAAGTTCTAGTAATTTCTGATGGCGATTCCATACAGACGAGGATTATAATCTTAATACAGCTTGCACTTTTTGTAGTGTCCTAATCGGGATTTATTTTCAACATATAAAGCAATTTCAAAAAGTGTTGTGGTAATGAGAAATAATAGACCTTGTAAGATAGCTTATATAAGAAGGGTCGAAATTAAGATATTTGATGGAATTGTCAAAACACTTGATGAGGTAAAGCATATTCCAAATTTGAAGAGAAATCTTATATTCTTGAGTACTATTGATTTAGAAATGGTACAAATACACTTGTGAAAATGGAGTCTTGAAGGTTAGAAAGGTGCTCGCGTTGTTATGAAGGGATAGAGAAGGTCCCATTATATGTCATGTAGGATACTACAGAATCTTTGGATATCAATCAGCAGAAGTTAGACACTCAGGTGGAGTTTGAGTTTAGTACAGTACCGCTGGAGTTTGGTTTAGGGTCTATATTGAATAATACATCTCAGTCAAATTCAAAAGTCATAGGTAATATCACTTTGCCACCATCACCAGCGGTGCCTCATATTTAATTGCTAGAGATAGACCCATAAGATATACTGGCCTCCACAAAGGTTCGAAGAAGCTAATTTAGTTGCTTATGCTTTCAAATGTCGTCGAAGGTGAAAGTTTCAAATTAGCCGAATATTTAGACACAACGTGCGGAATTACACAATTAAAAATAACAAGTTACTTTTAATTATTTCTAGATGATTAGGTCAAACAAGTCAATTTATCCTAAGTTTGAATATCACAGTTTGTAAATAGAATATAGTAAATAACATCAATATGATCACGAAGAAAACGCTTCGCAAAGGATAAAAAACTTCGGGCACTTTACCAATCAACAAATCACTATAAACGGTAAGACTTACAATATAATCGAGTTCCGACTAACCCTTAATCCCCTTTGACATTTTTCTTGTAATCACATTGGCCCTCCTGAACTGCGTGCTTTTCATTCTAGCTCCCAATCCCTGGTATTGTTTATCTCTTAAGAACTTCCAAGAACAAACCTCATTCTTTAGTGCCAAAACAAGCGCATCTTCCTAAAACTCCAGCAACTCTAAAGGCTAATTGGTGAATGTAGGTTGAGGTGTTTAATCAATGATCTTTCTGTGTTTTGATCTTGTAGGCT
>CAIGRP010011818.1:0-14086 GCA_903798385.1 Fraxinus cuspidata
CACAGTGAAATGTTTGGTAAGTAAAAATGAATAAAACAAAGAGAGAGAGTTTAAAATATTATCTATTGTATTATTTTTACAATCATACTGCATGTATATTAACTTTTACTTTAAGTTTGACATCCTTTAATATAAAATGTATCAAAGCCATTAATTTTTACAACACCATTTTACATCATTGGCCAGATTTTTGACACATAAGGTGATGTCAACGAGAACGTGAGAGAAAAATGTTCAAGTTGATTAATTGTTATTTTTAATTGTTCAAGAGTTAATGTCCATATGGAACATGCCCTTTTGAAAATAAATAAATAAATAAACCCCATCAACTCCAACTCCAATTGTATTTTGTGAAGCCTTGCAAGAGATCGGGGGTGTCCTGGACAACATTTTAAAATGCATGTAATTAAAAAAACATACTGGTACCAATAAAAAAACTTGAAATGGCTCATCTTTCATGCAACTAAAATTTACCCTTTCAGAACCAAAAATATATAACAATAAATTTTTGGTGCCCCTACAATGTTGATGCCTGTTCGGTTGCACCACCTGTGCACCCTCGGGCCGCCTCCGCAAGAGACCAAACAATATGAAAAGATTGAAGACAGAAATAACATTATATACACAACACCAATATATGAACTACAAGTGACCAAAGTAATTGAAGCTCAGCACCTTCAATACATGAACTGCTCATATGTTAGTCAAGCAGGTTCCAAATTAGCATCTTTTGACACCGGGTTTTTGCTCATCATCTTCACAGAATATTCTGTCACTGACTCCAATGCTGCACCATCGTTAACACTGAGATTGGACAGAGCATTACTCAATGCATTAGTAGCTGCTGAAACCTCAGCTACTCCCGTACTATCGCCCATTCCAACTTTTGTGGGATTTTGACTAGGTTGAGACTTGATTTCCAGCTCGAGTTTAGTGAACTCATCTTCAAGATCTTCCTCTTCAATTTCAGCTACTGCAAAATTTGATCCTGGAAGGGACCGAAAACACTTATTAGATAGAACAACATTTATCAAACTAGATTACTACAGAATATAGTATCCAGGAACAATGTAAAGGGCTAAAATAGTCACTCCTCATCTGGCAAGTTTAAAGCACCTTTAGGAGCCTCGAACTCATCCATTGTTGTCATTTACCAGTCCAATAGAGATCAGATACCACTCACAACTGTGCTATACATTCCCACATAGAGCATGTTTGGCTAATCCTAAAAAAGTACCAAGTACTTTTTGAAAATTAAAAGCTTATTAAAAGTTCAAAATGTGAAAAAGAACATGTTACAACCTCTAACCTTACATATATATATGGTGAAGATCGAAAGTTACTTTCAAGTGTGTTAACATTTTTTAGGCTTAGCCAAACATACTAAAAAACAAGGATTCTATTTTAAATGCAAAACTTTGACATTTTGATTAGCTATAAACAATAATGCAAATAATGTATGTCCCTGACTTTGCAATGTACAATTCAAATTAGGATGGCAGAAACTACCTAAAACTTTATCGACTTGCTTCAAAGAATCAATGCTCTCATCAAGATGCTGAAGACACAAAGTAACTTCTTCAACAGTTGTCTGATTATCCTTCAATGCTTGTGTACTTATTTGGATAGCCTCAGAAACCTGGATCGGGAGGTCAAAAGGTGAGTGAAAGCAGAAACAACCGTCAGTTTCAAGAATGTCCCTGAAGTGACAAGCTGTCAAAAACTCCAATCAGATATCTGGAAGGTTACCAGAACTTTCTCAACTATAGCCTACATTAAGCCCCAGTTAGGCAGAAATTAAAATCAAGATTTTCATCCAAGTCAAATTCAACAATTAATTTTAATCACACAGGACCCACTAACTTTTCAACCACACATTTCATCAACTTTTATCAAAATCTACCAAAAATCTGATTTTAATCCCTACCAAATAGGGGCTAAGCATTGACGCAAATAGTTCCAACTAATGCAATTTTCATAAATAAAGTAGTGCACGAGAAATATTGGAATATTAACAACCTTATTAGAGGACTCAGCATCAGAGATAACTCTGAGAACTTCTTCAACTCGGTCCAAAAGATTTGAGCATGTTTCTCGACTCTGAGATGTCAGCTTTAGTTCTTTTGCACATCTCAGGGCAGCACTTTTGTTGCCACATTTCAAAGAAGCTAAAGCAGACTTCCTAGTTCTGCAAAATGATCCAATGCTCTAATGAAGAGAATAATTTCATAACCATATAAAGTTGAGATAAGCTATTACTGAGCTGTCATAGTGCTGTAAGCATAGAGCCAACAACAGATTTTAAGAAACTGTCCCTGGAATATACTAATGCCCAACTTCAAAAGCATGATATAGGATTTGATAAACTCTACAAGACCAATTTTCTATTTGGTCAAGCCAGAAGTACTATGAGTGAAATGAGTTAGGAGTCTTACTTTTCATAACGCTGGTCGATCAAATCAAGCTGTTGCTCAAGCTTTTCCGTTGTCCAGATTAAGTGTAAAACATTGTAATCTATACTTGTGATGCTAGAAACTGCTTCTGGATTAAGACAAACTTTTACTCCCTGGGAGAAAAAATAAATGCTCAGATCACTAGAGGTATAGGTTCTCTTTAATTTGAACTAGAATAAATATTACTATGAATTAATAAACATACTGTTGGTAGTTTTTACCATTTCAAATGTTGAATCTGTCAAGTGAACAAAAAAAGTGGACTAGTTTCAAACAATATCATTTGGAAATTACAATCTGAACTGAATTTTGTAAAGTAACTTCATAGTACATATGGAGTGGTTGTTCAAAAGGAGTTCGTGAATTTCTTGTTTATTGGACCAACTCCTTGATTTTCACAGAAACTAGCAACAAATAAGGAAGAGTCTCAATTAAAACCCAAATCATGCCCTGAATGGTTTTATCCAACTGCACAAATTTCACGCAAAGGGGGTTACTCCAAATAGTTGACCCTTTATCAAACATCCTGCCTATCTTCTGCCAGTTCATAATGAGAACAATAGGTCTGGAACAACAAGAATATGATTCGAAGTGGAAATAAAATAGCACTTGTGCGTGCTACTGTTTGTTTATTATAACATGTTATGTGAATATAGGACCAGATTCTTTTACCTAGTCAAATAGTGTAATGTCACTAGCTTTGATCAAGTATCAGTAGTTATCCAAGAATTGTGGCAGCATAATTTTTTATGGATCTCAAATGTAGCTTGAATACCATATCCATCTTTATCCTAACAATAAGGCTAATATAAGCTACTTGCTCATTAGACAGAGGCTCAGACGATCCCCTCAAGTGTCCGAATGGTTTTTTTTTTGTGTGTGAGTGTGTGTGTGTGTGTGTGTGTGTGTTTAGTTCAGTTTATTTCTTATCCCAAAGTCCACTCACAGTAATTCACAATCTTCAAGGATCAGTGTGTGAAGTTGGTAAAGAAGTAGACGGCCCTGATCTATTTTTTGGATTGCCAAATTTGGCTCGAGATGAGGCTAACGTGGAGATACCAGCCGTTTTCAACTGCAGGCGTTTGATGAATACATTGTGCTAAAATTTCTGATTCGTAAATTCAAACATGCAATGCAGCTGATCCTCGATTAAATTTAAGAGTATAATTGGGCTTTGAAACAAGTAAAATAACCTAAATGCACCAATTAAGCCTGAAACATTAACGACCCATTTCAGTCCACCAGACCTTCTTTAGCTCGCGATCTTGTCCTTTTTGATTTTACTACTTTAGGTGATAGTATAATAGCACAGAGACAACACATGGATGGACAAAACGATATAAATGACCTGCTATCAAAATTTTGAGTATTTCATATGTAACGTGTACGCAGTATGGCATGGCATGCACTCCCAAAAAAAAAGGAAAAATTGCTAACATGTTAGATAACAGAGCAAAAATATAACAGAAACCAAAATAAACCAAGTGTTTTAACCACTTTTTGCAAGGGGACGTGATGTGGAGACATCTTTGAAATACTCTAAAATTAGTTTCTTTTACACTACATAACAAACACAATGTTACGTATTTATTTTTCACAATTCGCTTGAAGAAGAAACTCACACGACACTGCAGCCACACTTCACAATGTCACACCACAACTTCTCTCAAAAAATCCTATTTATAGAAACCATGGATCGATTAGACATTAGGAATGTTTAGACAGCAATCCAGAGTGAAAGCCAGAAATCTTCAGGTTTAAGACTAGGTAAGCAATGATGTAGGCATCGACAGCAACAAGGATTACAATGGTACAGTAAGATAAAAGAAACAGCATAACTGTTGTCTGTTGAGCAGTAAAGTAGAATAGAGATGCAACAAGGGCCTTATTAGAGTGCACGTGACTGTGTGGTTTACAGAAGCCCTTCCACAACAGGGTGATGACAGAAATTTATATTATAACCAGACAGCTATTTATGAGATTCTGGTGTTCCACACGAATCTGAAACATATGGAAGCACAATTTAATTTAATGAGAGAAAAAGCGTTAAAGAGGGAATAGAGATGAATGAATCACAACAAAGGAGCAAGTTGGTTCGAAACGGTGGCTGCTACGAGAATTGAATATTCTAAAGTATTCGCTTATGCAAGAATTTCAACTATTGTGTCACGGTTGAGCTTTATCATTATTGATATTTTGGATGCACCACAACTAAAAAATAACGTAATTTACCTCTACACGGTCGTTTTTGTTGATCGCAAAGTACTTTGCTTTCTGACATTCAGACAAGTGACTCAAAATTGCGGATGCTTCCTTTGACCCTCCACAAATTTCCTGGAACTTACTCATTGTGATAACGCAAGAAGGCGTCCAATGATTTTCAGAAAAATAATTGACAACTTCAAGAGATTTTTCCTACAAAAGTTTTGATAAAGTTCAGTCATAAACACTCAAAAATCATAAACACTACAGTGACAACAAACCTTTAACAGTGGAGCCAGTACGTAGCAATCTTCCGTTAGACTTTCTAGCGTAGTTGATGCCCGAGATAAGCTCAATAGATGTACTGCTTTGCGAAAAATCTGAGGTAGCCGCCAACCTTCAGTTGTTGGATCCAAGAGAAGTGTAACTGGCAATAAATCTCCAGCATTATACATTTCTACAAGTACACGATCAAGGCACAAAGGGGACAAGCCACCTCGACGGAACCATAAATGTTTGATGTGGCTAGGATGAAGGATGAATATGTGAAGGTGCCGAGCTACCTTGACGATCAGGTCCCTCCAGAAAAGGTAAAGGGGCTCCCAATCGCACCTCTGTCCACTCAGCGCCTTGAACCTGGATTTCATCTTCTCTTCATTGTCCCAATCTCTCACCTCCTTCATCAAAAAATTGGCCACCATCTCTTCTTCCTCGATATTCCTCTTCTCGGTATCCATACCTCATCACTATATAACTTTAATAGTTTCTTTTCAAATTTCACCCTATATTTTCCCCGTTTAAACTTTAAACTTTTATTCTCCACTCCACTAGGTAAATTTGGGCTTTCTTTTTGTTTCCCACTTCCTGTGCAAAAGAGAAATTTATCCTATAAGGACCAATATATAAATCTTTCTCAATAAGTCTTCATTAGCCAACAATTTATAACTAAAAAATATCACCTCGTTCTAAAGATAGAAAAAGTCCAATTGTCAACTCAGACTCTACTTTGGAGGATCAATAATTGATACTTTGGTGTACCAGTGATGTTCTGTCATGGAAGTGAGTTGAAATGATTAGTTCCTAAAGGATGAGAGGGAAATAGTCTAAATTTTTATTGGTCGACTTAACTTGTCAGGATTGAGTTTAGTCTCCAATTTCTTCTTCTGTTGAAAAAAAAGACTTAAAATTTGAAAACCAATGTGCAAATTTGTGTTGTCGCCATTCTGATAAACAAAGCATGTCAAAGGTTGACACGATGATCAATGAAACTTTGGTAGAAGGGATCTTTCTCATTAAGGCATTACTTGACGAGTAAACACACCCTTGTTAAAATAAATTTGAGAGAAAAATCTTCATTTCTATATATAATTTCAACTAATCAAAAGACTCTATGTTTGAATATACTAAATCAAGATTGTAACCACATTCAAACCACTTTTAAAACTTACGAAGAAAATTGACCAAGATCGAAGCACCCAAGAGCACTCTTTGCAATGAAAATACATAATAAAATATCAATTCATATCTCAAACCTTAGTTATTATCAATCAAGCATAGTTATCTTTTTCTATCGTAAAACTAACACATAAGAATTGCACTCAAACTGGAACTTTTTTCAATGGTTTGTTGAACCAAACAAAAAATAAAACACAAATTTTGAAAACCGAATATTAACTATAAAATTTAAACCAAATGAATATCAAGTGGAAAATGCTAAATTACTGTGAGCAAACGAGGATGAATCAAATAAATAAGGAAATGAAAGACGAAGAGAATAGAATCGAAGAAATTGTAATACCTCGTGTACAAAAGAGATAACAGGAGGTGCCTTCAGAACTACCACTTCATTGTCGAAATCATGTAGAACAAGAATTCAAAGATCCTCCCATTAATTATTAAAAGGGTTTTCTGATTCCTGATCATGCTGGTGTATTTGTGATTTTATTGGACCCTAATATTTTTAATTTTTTCCTTTATAATAACTCCGTGAATGTATTGTTTTTAATTGGGCCTTTTTGATAGGCTTATTTTCCACGGAAATTTTTTTCAATTTTCCAATTTTTACGGTGTTTATCACTTTTATTGATAATTTTCATGTAAAATAAAGTCAAACTAATGATATTCGGTATGATAATTTATTTTTCAAATTTTTTTTTTGGCAATTGGAACAAATTCTAGACCTAATGGTAGGAAAAATTATCACTTTAATGGACAATTTTCATAAAAAACGAAGCCAAACGGACACCAAACTTTCAACATTTTCCATGGAAAATTATACAAATCAAACACAATTAATTACAATTCCCAATAAAACAATTTCTAGGCAAATCAATTCCCTGTAAAACATTGTCTCTCCACCAATTTTCCACATTTACAATCCAACGGACCATAACTGTGTCTATACAATCATTCTATANCATGAAAAATTATACCAATCAAACACAATTAATTACAATTCCTAATAAAACAATTTCTAGACAATTCAATTCCCTGTAATTCATTTTCTTTCTACTAATTTTCCACCTTTGTAATCAAATGGACCCTTAGAGTAAGATTGAGTCTCTTTTTAAAAAAGAAAAAAGAAAAAAAAGAAATTCATTTTAGAACATAGATTTGATGGAGAATGTGTGTTTAAAAAATAAAGAATTTTTTTTGAGTTTGAATGTAATATATTATTTTATTGAGGCTTGCATGGAAAATTATACCAATCAAACACAATTAATTACAATTCCTAGTAAAACAATGTCTAGACAATTCAATTCCCTGGAATTCATTTTTTTCTACTAATTTTCCACATTTGTAATCAAATGGACCCTTAGAGTAAGATTGAGCCTCTTTTTAAAAAAAAAGAAAAAAGAAAAAAAAGAAATGCATTTTAGAACATAGATTTGATGGAGAATGTGTGTTTAAAAAATAAAGAATTTTTTTTGAGTTTGAATGTAATATATTATTTTATTGAGGCTTGCATATTTGAAAATATAAGAGAAAAATATATTTTGAAAATAACATGGACCAAGTGCTTAGTAGAAATTAAAATCAAAATTTTAATTTAAGTTAAAGTCAATATCTAATTTTAATTATATAAGTCATAAGATCCATAACTTTTCGATCGCACATTTCATCAACTTTCATCAAAATTTATTAATAATCTGATTTTAATCCCATCAAATAAGGCATAGTCATATTACATGTGAATGTCCATTTTACATTAACACAATAAGAAAATATTGGATAATAATATTGATATTACAAGAAGGGTTGAGTCGATTTTGGGTCCAACCCGACACTAAAACCAACGAAGTCCATTTGGATGATGTCTAAATCAACCCAACAATGCTGTTGAAATCAAATCGATCCATTGAGTCGTGCCAATTCAATTCCACAATTGTTTCCATTACCCATCTCTGGCCTACCATATTTCTTGCCAAAATAATAATAATAATAATAATAATAATAATCAAAACTCTAAATCAAATGATCCCACACGATCCAGTACATGTGTTTTTGCAATAGTTACACCAAGACGAGTCGGATACACCTATTGTTTCAGGCTTCACTTGACTGACCACATGAACTGGCTTGTGCTCATTTCAATGGAGGTGGGCTTGGCTCTACGTAAGGATAGCAAAAAAGCTCGTTGACTCGGCTCGAAAAAAGCTCGAGTCGGGCCCGGCTCGGGCTCGGGCTCGGTCCCACCGAGCCCCATTTTGGGGCGTCGCTCAAGCCGGGCCGGGCTCGGGCTCGTCATCGGCCCGTGACTAAATAATTTATAGAAAAAATTAAAATTTTTAAAATTAAATGTATTTTTTTTATATATTAATATTTAGTTATAATAAATAACACGTATAAATTTGCACAAATTTTAAATACATTATAAAAAATTATAGATTTATAACGATTTTTTAAAAAAATTATGAGCCAACTCGGCTCGGGCCCAACTCAGTCCGCTAAGGCTCGAGCCGAAAGCTCGGGCCGAGCCTTATTATTTTGGCCGAGCTTTTGCTCGACTAAGCTCGGGCCCAAAAAAGTTAGGACCTGTTTTGCTCGAACCGAGTCCGAACTTTGAGTTTCGGCTCGACTCGACTCGGATTGTTGACATGGCTAACTCCACGAGCTCATCTCACATCGCAACTCCATATTTTTTTGTTAAAATTTGTACTTTCACTCTCTAAAATATAAATAAGACGTGAACTTTTAAAAATATACGTAAACATAAAATATTACAAAGTTGTAAAAACTCTGATCCTATTTATGAGCTTGGAACCAACTATGATACATGTATATGGTTAAAATATACAAATGAATATTTCGTGTAAATTAAAAAATAAATGAAATGTCAATCAATGCACAATAATAAATATAAAATTTAGTGTACCAAAAAATTCTTGAAGGTTATACTTGGTGAAATCTTTAGCAATTGCTTTGCCATCTTATCTTGTATTCGAAAGTCTGCATGTTACCAATCCTTCAAACGTATTAGAGCTTTAAATATATATATTTTTTAATCTGGTAGAACATTATAAATGCATTGAATGCAACTTCTGATGCCTACAGTTGACGCTAGAGGCATTAATAGATAACGTATCATCAAAAATAATATCAAATTTGTTTTTCATTTGTTTGTCACCATACGAGAAGATTAAAATTATTTACGTCTTCTCGATTTAAAACATTAAGAATGTGGTATGAAAATATCTAGCTAACTCTGCGGGGATTTCGTTACGCCTGTAACTACTAGTACCAAAAGAAAAATGGTGAAATGATGAACTTCCTACAATCATTGTACTTATATAGACCAATACATAGTCGTCAAGATATGATGAAATTGACAACGGTGGTGGTGGTTCATTATTTCTATCATCTTTTTGGTTGCATATTGTGAAACAATTTGTAAAAGGTAATATCCATACCACATTGTGTAATGGGGATTGCAAACGTCAAATGAAAATAATTTTTTGCTAATATCTTTAGTACCTTAGAAATTAATACGAGGGTCCATGATTGAATCTAGAAGGAATAACGCGAGCAATTCCTCCTAATATTTGCAGAATTTCATCTTCATGATAGCAATAATAGCGTAAAAACGAACAATCTCTACATTTATTAATTTTTTTTGCTATATTAAACAAATGAGTCAGAACAATAAGAGTTTAATTTGACGTTTCGGGCCGAGTCATATTGAGCATCGAGTTCTTATCTATCGTTCACATTGAACATCAGTCACTGCAACTTATGGAGAAAGAGTACAAGGTGCTTGAATATATGCTCGAGTGGGTTATAGGGATGTGACCGAGTATCGAGGGAAAGTCATAAGCGAGTTGTATGCATATATATATTCCAGTGATCATGAATAATCACTGCTTTATTATGGAGATCGTCATTGCTAATTCCATTATATATGTATACGACTCCGATCAAATCTGTGTGACACAGGGTCGCTCAAGCATATATTGGAGCTTGTAGCTGTAAGCATCCCTTTGATGGCTAAACACATGGAGGTAATTGTATAGGACATACTAGCCATCATGCGCGATGGTCGAAATCGTAAATATGTATGAATTATTTAATTTGAAAAGTTAGTTTTTAGCTATACATTATTGAACTAACACATTATTATTTAATTCCATGGACGATTGTGACATGTTTGCAATCAAGTATAATGAATTTTTTAGTATAGTACATAAGGTTGATGGAATCAACCAAATTTGGATACAAAATTGGAGAAAGAAGTTAGCGAGCGATTTGTATGAACTTAATTGTGATATGTAAATATTGTATATCGTTCTATTTGAAAATGTAAATATTGATTATTTAATTTAAAGTCATTATATATTGTATATTATTTATTTAAAAAATGTAAATATTGTTCATTTAATTGCTTATTTAATTATGATCTGTAACATATTGTATATTATTTTAATTGTATGAAAACAAAGTATGTGGACCTAATTGTAACTTTCTAAGAGTTGATTCTGAACATGAAATTGAGATCAAAGACTAACATTGATAGATTACACATCCCTCTAATTGTCATTTATGAGAATTTGACTTATACAAAATTGACGAGTAAGTCATGTTGCTCTGCACTTGCCTCACCTACGCAGTCGAGAAAACTCTCCGGTAGATGGTATTCCAGACGTATGTGGACGTCTAGGACTATAAGTTTCAAATTCGGGTGGCAACAAACTATTAAATGAGAGAATATGGTCGGGAACTTTCTATTCGGCTTCATTCAGAAGAGGAAGAGATAGTCTCCTGCCATGTAAAAGGAAAGCATGAGGTTCTCGCTGCAAAGCCTTCATAGATAGCCCTGCAACTGCATGCTCACATGAAAAACTCTCCAACTGAAATCGACTACAAGTGCAGGTGTTATTAGTCAAGTCCACCATGTATGCTATGTACGTGCAAATTTCACGGAGAAGTGCAGCTCATCCAGTGGTTATACATTCAACTTTCTGACAACCTCTGCAGCCTTGAAGAGATTATCCTCCTAAGTCGGGGCTAATATGTTTGTGCAACTCTGTGATTTAGCATGCCAGTCATGAAACTACTGCTGCAACTTATTATGAATGTTCTCAATTATTACGAGGATTGATAACTCTCGATCTTTCTTGAATAGTGCATTGAGAGACTCTGCATTGTTTAACGTCATCATTTTGTATCGAACTCCTAAAAAATGTGGTTGAGCTCAATGTTCAATCCCCATTTTTGTTAGATAATCTCATGCTGGGAATGATTTACTTTCTATTTCGACTAAGAACTTATTAACTCTTCAACACTGTAAGTTTATGCAGCTCTTCTAAACAATGAAACGACACATTTGCTCTAATACCTAGTCTTCAGGTTACATTGTATATAGTATATACAATACCCATGATGTACCTTGGAAAAAATTTCAGCGATAGAATTTATTATAGACGATCCCCAATCAATTACAAAGGCAAGGTCCTCGATGTCTCTAATTACTTCTCTCAAATGTAAAATGGTAAATTTGGATGTTGGCATCTTGAAATGTAGTAATAATTAATTTGTCTTCGTATCTAACTTTCAGAGTTATACCATCGACTAGAATTAGGAGTCGCATCGCATTTCGAAATCCCCGATGCATTGTCCAAGAGAAATGAAGAAAAACTTGAAGCAATTCTCGTTCTTCGTCTAAAAAAAAAGTCGAGTTGGGATTAGTCGTCCTCATGTTATGGCAATACCTAACCAATTTATCATAACTCTTATCGCCTGAACCCATTAAATCCTCCAACGCATATTCTTTGGCCTCCAGGATCTTTAGTATATCATGACCACTCCGTACTCTCGACAGACATCATTAATGAAGTCTAAAGGTTTGTAAATCGTCTGTGGATCCTGATAAGTGTGCATTATCTGTCAACCAATAAACCATGGTCGGGATTGCCTATGATCATTTCGACAAATTCCCACTTCGTAAGTATGTTTCCGTGTGTATTTGCGAAATGCAAAGAACTCATTCATGTCCATCTTTGTTACTCGCAAACGCCAATGACAACTGTCGTTGACGCAGACATATTTGATAAATTTATGAGATTTTGATGTTAAAGCAGAATAAAAGTAAGATAGTTTTTATTTGTGTTGGAATAAACAGATAAGAAAATTTAGTTGATTTCGAAATTTTAAGTGAAAAATGTTTGATTTTTATTTGTTAATTAAGAGGGTAGTATTGTCTTTTAAATAAAATAATAATTTGTAATTGTATGATATATTTATGGGCATCTTTGTCTTTTAAAACCCAAAAAGCTACTGTAAAAATATGCAATTGTTGAAAATTCAAAGTGAAAATTAGGGGGGTTTGATACCCACAAATAAATACAATATGCTTTCTGACTAAGCTCCCCATTCTCAATTGTTTACTTTTTCGTGGAGTGGTGTCAACATTCAAATGTAGGCTCAAGAGTTTGTAATTTTTTCATCTCTTGGTATAGACTGTTTCTTAGTACTGATATTTCTGTAATTGAAGGGTCGCATGCTTGGAAAAAATCGTAGATGAAGTATTGAAACTACTGAAGAATTCAATAACATGATCATCAGGGTTCATGAATTCAGTGTAATCCACAATGACTTTTGTAGAAAATTTAGAATAAGCACAATTGATAAAAGTTGGGATTGAATAAATTTTTGCAAAAAAGGAAAAATAATATATATTGAAGAAATAGCGGTACAAGGAAAGTAGAGATTGAAAAAATATATAGAAATAAATGAACAAATATATAAAGTGTGGATTTTGTAATATTTTTATATTAATTTTCTCTTCATTTTTATTAGCTTTCTTTCACATTCTGTAGTCCGTTGATGTAGAGAAGGAACCTTCAACACATGAAGGATGTGGTCATGTTGCTACACACCTTTTGGCTACTACTGCTCCAAGAATTTTAAGGCAGGTTATCTTTTGGGTGATATTGTATTTGCTGGCTTTTTCTTATTTAAAAATATGAGGAAAAAAATAAGTTTTACTTATTGTTTGAGCCTTATTTTTGGATTAAAAAAAAAACATTTTTGAACAGTGTTTTATTGGAGATTGTGTGGCAGGTAAGGAAAATTTTTCGATTTATGTGTAATATTAGTTAATAAAAAAATGTGTGGTTGAAAATGAGTTTTGAAACAATGAAGGGCCAAACATGGTCTTAGTATGCATTTTTATCGGACTTTTTGGATGGAAGCTGTCACTAGTAGAAGATGTGCTAATTAATGATATATTGACGGTAAGAATGAAATTAAAAAAACTTTGAAATATAAACACGACAATGAACAAGATTGAAAACGTTTAATACAGTTAAAACTTAAAAGTTGCACAATGATTAATAAAGGGGTTGGCATGTTTTATATATATAAGTCAAATAAGTTCCTGTATGCACGAAAGATACGATTTTTCTATAAAGAAAGGGAGATGTAAATTAAAATTAATATGCTTGATGTAGTTTTGACGATTAGTTGCAACTTACGTTTCTTGTAGTATTAACGATGATTCTAATGAAATGATAAAAAAAATTCAGCTAAGCTAAACTAAATGTAGTAAAAACTAATTTATATTATCATAAATCTATAGTTTTAAATTCCCACATACTAGTGTTAAGTATATATTAATGGAATATTTTACTAAATTAAAGAAGTACAATGCTAATACCATTAAAAGACAATACAACTTTCTTAGCAAAATTGTTCTAGATTATAATTATTCACCCGAGAAGAACATCTAAGTAGCCATGGCAAAAAAACTCGTCGGCTCGGGCGGCTCGGGCTCGGGCTCGAGCCTAGGCCCGGGCCGAGCCCGGGCGAGCGAGCCACACGGGCCGGCCCGTACCGTATGGGCGGCCCGTATTATATATACATTAAAAAAAAAAAATTTTTTTTTTAAAAAAATCTTGTAACTTGTGCAGGCAGCTGCCTGCAAACATCACATCTGT
>CAIGRP010011822.1:0-10980 GCA_903798385.1 Fraxinus cuspidata
CAAAATTGGATGTTGGCTCTAATTTTAAATTGAAATTTGGTTAAAACATTAGAGATTTTGTCTTGATGGATTAGTGGTTTTAACTTGAATCACAGAAACTGTCTTGACATGAGGATAATTTACAAAAATATCTACAAGACTTCACGTCACGCTAACAATACTTTCAAAATAATACAACCCGTACCATGTACGCGCAAAAAAACTAGTTATTAGTAAAAGATAGCTTGTAATTAACCAATATAACATGACAAACAACCTCTTAGGAACAGAACTAAAACAAATAAATGGTACAATAATTTCTTTGAAAAAAAGGAGAGAAGAAATACCAAATCATATTTCCTTTAGCAAGATTCATTTTCCAGCCCCCAATAACCCTTCAACTCACAAGGGTAACAAGGGTAGCGGATCCACCGTCTGCTGTGCAAATTGAATATTTTCACCACCCTATCCTTGGTGGTCGACCGCTCACTGATAAGCAACAGTGTCACCAGTCTCTTTACTATCCCACATACCAACATTTCCTCCAAAACCCTTTCTGTGGAATGAAAATTGCAAAGCAACCATACAATCTTGACGCCAATTTTTGTTGCAGCATCTGACACATTCAACAGTTTCTTGCATATGGCTGCAATTCCTAGATCGTGTTCAATAAAAGCCAATCTTCCTTCAGCGAATTCACATATAAGTTTGATTAATTGCATAATTTTCTCACACTTTGATCTGTTTGACTCTGGAAGAAGCTCGATCAGGATACAAACTGCGCCAGCTTCAATGGCTTTTAGTCGGCTTTTCTTTGACGCATCCAAGATTCCTATCAGCACTTGTAGGGCACATGAACTTGCCTTTGTACAAATTTCATCTGATGTTATTTCTAATAAGGACTTGAAGAATTCTACACCTTGATCTTGTGCAACAAAATTCCAATGGTAATCAGCTTTAGCCATCTTCTGAAATATCGAAATAGTACTAAACCGCGCCTTGCCACTTCCTCTTTGAAGCATTATTGCCATGCATTTCATGCACTCAGGCTTCATCAACAACTGAATTGACTCATCATCATCTTCTTCTTCTTCAGATAATGGTAGAAGCTGCAGAACCCCTAAAGCCTCTTCACAAGCCCTAAATGTAACGAAATCTGAGCTTTCGACTAAAACCTGTATAATTATCCTAACAAGAACCTCCACTCCTTCTGATCTCTTGAAATCAGCCTTTATTTCATCTCCTATTTCAAGAATAGATTTAAGTTTCTTCAAATAACTCACCTTAAACGGGGTCGACTCGATCGTGCCGAGAAGTGCCATCAGTTCATCATGTTCGAGCGAATTTCCGCCTGCTGATGATGAACTGCATGATTGATCACCAGATTGTGCATTTCTCCATGCAAGAATCAGCCTCTTGAGAGTATGATTTGGAGTCCTATCCAAATTCTCAATACACTGCATTGTAGCAGGACATATGTTCTTCTTGTATGTACAGAACCATCTTTCAATATTTTTTCTCTCATAAGTGACCCCTGTGGAGATTGTTACAGGATCCTTCATGAGTTCCATGGAAATGGGGCATCTAAAATCTTCAGGGAAATCCATGGATGGATTTTTATCCATATCCATTAAAGCTGAATGAAAATTATAAATTTTTTATAGAGTGCAGTAATTAGCGTAAGAAGTGTGGAGATGGAATAAATCAAAGTCAAAACTGCCATTATGAGCTGTCTAAACATGGAAAGGGGCAAGCGGTGTAAAAATGCTAAATTAATGTTTTCAAACCCAATTTTTGTGTGTCAGTTGCAACATGACCTTCAATGTTTTATCTTTCTTTCCTTTTTTAAGCCTCTTATTTTACTAGTATTGTTTTCTTTGGTGATTTTTTTCTTTTTGCATTTCTTTCAAAATTACTACATATAACAAGAGTTCGCTACAAATCTCGGGTCAAATTAGGGGCAACAATGACGCTCCACCTATTGGAGGGGATCTATTGGGGGCAGACCCCCTCCAATAAGGGGGCGCCATTTAGTTTGACTTGGGATTTAATCTCGAGCCAACCAACAAAACCTGTATATAACAATAGTCGATGTTATTCATTTGTCTTTCTTTTTTAACTTAAAATTATGTCATTTATCTTTTGAGATGATCTTTCACTTAAAATTATTGGACATATCAATTTTCAATTTTTTTTCTAAAACATAATTACTTTAAAATGGCGAGTTTGGGAATTATTACTATTTTTTATTCCAAAGCGTTGATTATCTATATTTCATCAAACATTCCATATAGCCGTAAACACTCATTGTTTACAACTTGTTTGACAACCAATGTACTGTCAAGATCTCAATCATCTATTTCAAAAATTATTTTTAAATTAATGAATATAATGTTCGACAAGTTAGAGGTTGTAAACAAAGTTGTAAATTAAATTGCACAAGTAACATGACTTGAGAGAATATGTATGTGTGTGTGTGTAATGAGAACTGTCATGTAAATTCATCAATATATATGATTTATGTTTCAAATTTTATTGTCGATTCAACTAACTTCGTATATTTTAGATGGAAAAAATCAATTGAAAATATAAAATGCTTGTAATTATGAAATATCTTTTGAATCCTAAAAGATATAAAAATGTTTTAATTTATAAAATCCCCTCGAGTTATTATAATCTTTTTTAGTAAAATGGTAAATTAGCATTGAGCTAAAAACATTAGGACCGTTATAAAGTATACCAAAACTGAAGGGGCCAAATTCAAGTCTTCTCTTGGGATGGTTGACTTTAAGACAATATATTATTGTTGATTTAACTTTATCGCACGACATTGTTATAAATGGTCAGAAATTAAAATTGTTTTCTTATTTAGTTTTGTTTCAAAGCAAGATTACATAATTCCGTCGAGGACTGCAATTCACGCGTTATCATTTGAAAACAAAGAGGATGTTGAGCAGTCCCTTTCTTTCAAATATAAAGAATAAAAATAATTAAATAAATTGTAATGAGAGTTGATCTATGTAGTTTACCCACACATGAACACAAGAATTCTGCAATTTAATTTCTCTAAAGTTTGCATAAAGTGTAGACATAAATAAATTGATTAGAATAACTTCGATCTTGACATTTTAGGTAATTTTTCAAAGGTTTGAATTCAGAAAATAATTGTATTTGATAATCTAATTTTTTTTTACTATTAATGACTTATTTATCACCATAAAATCTAACGTGCAGCCATCTCAGATTCTAGATACTCACGAGATTTTGCAAATATAAAGAATAAAATTTGTTAGGTTTTATTGTAGACGACAAGTCTGTGAACTAAAATGACTGAAATTAGTATGATATAAAAGTCAATTAGTAAGTTGTAATTTATATAAGTTGAGTTGTTTAGATTCTAGGGTTTGAGTATGAAAAGAGGAGAAAAACGTTGTCACAATTCCGCTAGCTCATCGCCATGTCTTCGGTCGAGCGGTAGAAACGGAAACTTCGTCGCTCGCCTGCAGCCTTGTCCTCGCTCGAGCGATAACCTGTCACTCACCTGTCGCTAATCCCTTGATCGAACGACAGCGTTATCCGGAAAGTTTTAATTCGTGTTTTTAAGACTTTTGTTCGGCTCATTCAACCCAAAACCTACAATATAAATATCAGCACACCTCTAAACAATTTTTTTGAATGTTGAACATTGAGAGAACTCATATCGCTCCATATCTTCTTCATTAAATTCATCCATAGCCTTCAACCTTCATAGTTTGAGTTATTTTTTGCGGTGAAAACATCAAATTCACTTAAACCAAATACCAAAAACATTACTTCCAAAACATCTGTCAGCGTCCTGAAAATCAAGAGAATGTGACCGGAGTTCCAATTGTTGGAGAACGCAAAGTTCCTCATTGATTCATGGAGATAGATGAATTCATAAAGTCGGGAGTTTGAGAGGGAGCACGCATTCTAGGAGGGCTTTGAAATTGTAATCAGGAGTTGGTGCAGGAGCACGCAATCCAGGAGGGCTGTGAAAATTACAGTCAGAAGCTCAGAAAATACTAGTGGTAATCGTGTATGACGGGATCGTAAGTTTAAATTCGTTTATAGAAAATCTTTGAATGGCAAAGTGCTTGTAGTTTTTACCCAATTGAGGTTTTTCAGTGATAATTCTGTGCGTTATTTATTGTTTTCATATAAGTGCGACAGTTCAACTTAGGAAAATTGGATTGATTGATTAACCATCTAGAGATAATTAAAAGTGACTTATTACTATTTAATGATTAGCTTTTTAATTCCGTATAATCACATATTCACCCACCTCTAGGTGTAATTTGGATCGAATCTTGTGATTTCAAAATTAATTAAATGAATTGTTATGAGAGTTGATCTATGTAGTTTACCCACACATGACCACAAGAATTCTACAATTTAATTTCTCTAAAGTTTGCATAAAGGTGTAGACATAAATAAATTGATTAGAATAACTTGGATCTTGACATTTTAAGTAATTTTTCAAAGGTTTGAATTCAGAAAATAATTGTTTTTGATAATCTATTTATTTTTATTATAATGACTTATTTATCACCATAAAATCTAACGTGCAGCGATTCTGGATACTCGCGAGATTTTTCAAATAAAAAAATGAGTAAATTGTGTTGGCGATGTAAAATAAACAAGTATTTGTCAATAATATTTTATTGCCACTCAGTATTTCAACGCCACTGAATCAACTGACAAAAATTATGGATATGTTCAAGTATAATCCTTCATATTATATTACATGATAAGAACCTGGAATATGATGGTGATTGGATGTTTATTACACTGGAGTTAACCATTGGGTCACTACATTGGAAAGGAGTAGAATAAAATAAATATTATTTAGTTGAAAACATTAAATTAGAATATTTATATTTTTTTTATGACATACTAATTAATTAATTACCATGGATGTGATGGTCAAACAATCTTTTTAATTACAACCATGTTAGTACAATTTTTTTTTTGACGAAAAAAGTCATGCATAGGCTTTTCGTTCACAAATGTTTTATAGGCGCTCTGATGATTTGATTTTTTTTTTTTAACGTCCAATGAAAAGATGCCAACTGTAATCCGTGAAGGAATTTTGTGAACAAATTCTGTACATGTAGTATAATTCTTTTTTGACAGTTTCTTTAATAGATGTTGAGGAACTTTCTGTCAAAATATTTCTATACAAACAGCTTAATTCTTGCTTTTAATTGTCAGTCAACTTTCATGATTAAGAGTTGAGACTTTGGATTTAGAATTATGGCATGTGAGGCAATAATGTCATCTATGTGGCAAACAAACTAAGGTCGGGCCTAAGAAAAATTACAAAGTATGTGCACTTAAATGGTGAATATTTATCTGATTGGTCACTGAATTTTGTAAAAGGTTTTCGAAGGTCATTGAACTTCAAAAGTTCCAATGTTAGTTACTGAACTTTAAAAAATATAATCGTATCTATGATATAGGATTTCAAAAGTTTTCCCATTAAGTATTGAACTTAATAAAATATAATCTTATCCATCACCGTGTCTGCTAACTCCTCTAAGATCAAAGAAAGTAAAAAATAAAAAATAAAATAAAAGATTTATAAATTATCTAATTAGTCACTGAACTTTGCATAAAGTTTTCAAGAGGTCGTCGAACTTCCAAAGTTTATAAAATGTAATCTCATCCATCACCGATAACTTCAAAAGTTTTCCCTTCAATCACTTAACTTTATAAAATATAATCACAAACACCATTGAACTTTACATCACTAAGTGATGTACGAGATTACATTTTGTAAAGTTCAATAATTAATGAGAAAACTTTTGAAGTTTAGTGACCATTTGAAAATCTTATGTAAAGTTTAGTAGCCAGTCAAGTAATTATCCCCTTAAAATATAGCCTAGGATCAAAGTAAAACTTTCCCTTGTTGAGCTGATTAATTGAAGAGGCATAATAATATTACAATTTGACTTGAATAATTTAGATTTTACGTAAAAAATAAAAAGAAGTTACATGTTACCTGCTATATTAGAAAGAAAAATATGTTAAACTAATATTGAACATTATAAAAGAAATCTTTTAAAATCGTGCATTTAGACGTATGTACTAAATATGCTCGTTGGATAGATTAAAGTAGAAGTAAATAAAAATAATACCAACTAAATTACTTAAATCCATTTTTACACGGTCATTCATTTAATTATGTAATTTTAAACCATAAAAAATTCAAAATCTGATAACAGTATGATGAGGAGGTTGAACATGTTGGAACAAAATTATATAATAAAAAATTTGAACCTTTGTGATGTTGAGTTTAATTATTATTTAAAATGTAAAGTTGTAGCCTCTCATTATGAAGATTTAGAAGTTTTAACAATTTTGTTCCAATATATAGTAATCTTGCATAAAATAGCCCGTAATACACCTTTTTTTTTTTACTAGGAACCGTGTTGATATATAACTGAAAATTATTAGTTTATTTTAGGTGGTTGCGCACGACGAAGATAAGTTTATGATGAGTGACTAATATTTGTACTCCTCCTAGATAGGGGATTCTTGAGGGTGGTAGCGATTGAAGCAAGTTGTGAATAAATCATTTTTAGGAAGCGAGGTCTATTTTTATACGCTAAGTGGCGCGCATAGTTGTGTTAAGGTGTCAACTAGCGCTGTTCACTGTTCAAGGCAACTCAATCGACCAAAATGTGAGTATGCCCACCGATGACTACCTTACTGTTGTTGGCGACGCGGGTTAAATATAAGTGCAGGTGAAATTGTTGTTGTATATTGAACAAACAAAAAGTAAAGTTTAATCTGCAGGAGCGTGACTAAACAATATAACAAGGTGATTAGAACAGGGGCGGACGCAGAAGTTTAAAGTTAATGGGGGCTCAATCGAACTTGCAAAGAAGTTGAAAGAAATTTTACAATCGAAAATTTACGTTCAAGAAAAATCATACCTCATATAATTTTGCATTCGAAAATTTACATGTGATACGACTCTTTCGGATGTAAAATTTCGAAATTTTTTGATGTCATATTTCATATAAAGTTGAGAATGGAGTAGAGAATGAGAGAGTGATATTTGATAGTGAGTTTTGGTAGGAAAAATATATTGTAATGGATGAGTATTTATAGGGAAAAATGAAATGAAAAATAAATAAATAAATAAATAGAAGGACCAAATGATCACTGAATAAATTCAGTGACCGTGGGCTCAGCTCGGCGAGCGGCTCGCCCATCAGACGAGCCGAGCTATCGAGCTCCCCTGCTCGGCTTGTGCTCGGGCTCCTTTTTGCCTAGCTGAGCCGACAAGCTGCTCGGTTCGGTTGCCACCTCTACTTGTTTGGTTGCCTTTAATAAAAAAAAAAATTATGTTTTGTATAATATTTTAAGAGGATGTGTAATTAAAAATAGAGAAAGTTTTGGATTTACGTGTAAAATATTCTATTTTGTGATTGTGTAATTAAAAATGAGTATGAGAAATAAATTAAAGTAAATTAAAGGCCACCAATCGGAGAGTAAATTAATTCATTTTCACAATTATCTACAAAATATGAAAAGCTTTGGTCTTAACAAAAAATGAAACTTTTTGGATTTCAATTAAGGGTTGTGTGAACAGGTCTCCCACCTATAGGGGTGCCACACTGGTTGTACGTGGCCCTGTACAATCAGGGGCGGACGCAGAAGTTAAAAATTAGGAGGACACATTCGAACTTGCAAAGAAGTTGGAGATTTTACAATCGAAAATTTACGTCCAAAAAAATCATACCCCATGTAATTTTGCATCTGAAAATTTATATGAGATATGACTTTTTTGGATGTAAAATTTCAAAAAAAAAAAAATGATTTCATATTCTATATAAAATTTCCTAATAAAATGATGAAAATTATATTGAGAAATCTGTATCGCAAAAACAACAAATGTTAATGAAATAATTGAATTTTTTCTTAAAAAAAGTGCGAGTTAGACGTATTTCTTTAAGACTTACGTTTAATGTATTTTTAACTATTTTCGATATATGTTTACACTATTCGTTATAGTCATAATGTAGTTCTCGAAATAAACTTTGAGATAACATAAGTAATTTGTAGATTCGATTAGCGTGCGATTATTGGAGAATTTTTAAAATTAGCATGTTATCAAAATTCAAATTTATTGTGATTTTGCACCTGTTTGGTGGATATTAAAATCAAACTTTTAGTAAAAGTTAAATAGTTGTGGATTCTATTAAATATGTTTTTAAAAATAATTGTTAACTTTGATTTAGATTAAAATTTAGATTTCAATCGATACCAAACATGATTTTACAAAAAAAAAAAAATCTCAAAAGCTGGGGGGGGATGTGACCCCCAGGACCCCCGGGTCCGGCCCTAATTAGAAATATAGTATGAAAACTATAAGAAAACAAAGGACATCCAATAAATAAAGAAGAAGAAGAAGAAGAAGAAGAATTCGAGGCAAGTGATTTTTTACTCTTTCTTTAAGATAAAATTGTCTCACATCGGTGCTCACGGTTTACAACACTTGTCTCCCAAGATATAACAGATTCAACTTGTGGTAGAATCACTTCAAACCACACGTTACGACGAACTTTTGACGCAGTTTCTCTCTACAAAGAAGAAAACGATTTTGAATGAATTTATATGATTTGCAAGAGTTTTTATGCAATGCTCAATGTAAATACGGTATGAAATGCCTACTGGATATCCAAGGGGCCCTATATATAGATGATGCGAGGTTGTGAATGAAGTGACGCGCCTCAAATTCAGCAACTCTTGCCAAAGGTTGCATAATTTACTGTCGCTAGCTTGTCGCCATCGCCTCTCTCGAGAGATAAAAATAGTGACTTTGTCGCTAGCCTGTCGCTCGAGCGATAGTCCAGCGTTAGATAAGCGACACACTTAGGCAAATATACGGCAATTCTATTTTTGTCCCAACTTTGGACCGTAAGTTTTTATTCATCCGAAATTGGTTTTGAAATTCCAAATATACCACGACGATCTACTCGATGAGTAGAACAAGCTGATCTATTTACATTTGTAATTTGACCACCAAATTTCAAATTTTTAACCAATTTCCAACACTTGGATGTTTAGCTAGTCCGCATCATTAGACCTCCTACTCGCGAATGTGTCAACGGTCACAGGCCTCGCTCGTGGGACTTCCTCCAGCTTATTGGTTGAATGCTTACAGTTTGTCAATAATGCATCGATTACATTAACAAATTTTAGACTAATGAATTGCACTTTAACGTTGCTGACAGTTAAATAAAAAAGTTTACCTTGTAGGGATACTGAATCCACAGTAAGAAAATCATCTCCATACATTGACTGTAATATCGTAGTATCTAAATTATTTAAGAATTTTTCAATGCCCTGATTTAATGGAATTTTGAGATTTTTTCACTTTGCTAAATAATTAAATTGCATGAGATGTGAAATCGACGCCCACCCCAACACAAAGTTAATACAAATTCGTCTTGAGCAAAACAAAGAAGAGATGAATTCTAAGAACAATTCTTCGAAGATGAGTTTAAGAAATTTATGGTGTCAAAAATGCAAAATAGGAAATATATGGAAAATTCGCTCGATCAGGTAACTCAAATCAAAGCATATAAAAGTATCTCAGTTAATTGTCGATGTACTATCAAGTATATGCCCTTTCAAGTATTTAACTAAATAGTCTTGATGTCCCGCTCCCTGAAACGATAAAAATTTCATATCGCTGTCGTGACAAGATAACCTTAGTTGCGGTTCTTCGGATTTATGACCATTTTAGAGAATCATAACTAAGGTTCTCCTGTCAAGTTAGCAATGTGAAGTTTATATTCTCCTAACTAGAGCAGAAGATCAATTCTATTTAACTAAATTGCCATCGGAAGATTTAGTTTTTCTACGGATTTCTATGCATTAATTAAGTAAAATAGATAAAAATTTGATAAACCGATGAGTTTTCTACAGCACTTCGATCCGAACAAATATCTTTACAAATTAGCAATTTTTTGATCAACTCATTTTTTTCTCGTTATTTTGAGAAAATGGGAAAGAACAATCACAACAGCCATTTGATCATAGATGGTCACTAGGACAATGGAGAATTATTGGACTAGCAATATAAAAAAGTTTGCATTCATTTCAGTTATCATAGTTACTATGTTAGACACGTTGATAATACAAAAATAAGATGTTGATTTACATTTAAATGTTTTTCAACACTTTGATTTCTTAGGATTTTCGAATTTCTTCACTTTGTCTTAAAATAACTGAACTGAACGAATATATAGAAAATTCAACCCGTAAAATAAAAGAATATAAAAGTATCTCACTTAATTTTTTGATGTGCCATCAATCTTAGGCCATTTGAAGTTTTAAAACATAAATTAAAGTAACTAATTCGTTATCCTGATTTAATGGAAAGATTTATGTTCTCTTTACCATTTTCAAGCCGTTTTCTGTTTTCGATTTTTCAAAACAGTGACATTTTCCATTTTCGAAAACGCGTTTTTGAAAGCAAGTTAAAAATTTATAAAGAAAACCCAAAATGACAAATTTGTTGTTTTTTTTGTTTTCAGTTATAATCAAGTCAAAATTTTCAAAACATGTTTTGGGTGATTTCAAAACAATTTTTCAAAATGTTAAAAAGAACACATTTTCAACAATATCAAAATGGACACTCAAAACACAAAACCCAAAATGAATTCAAAACTCAAAACACAAATTTTGAAAAACTTGTGAATTCAGTACAAATTTTCTATCCGAATATGTATCCTATTTGTTGATTGCCCTCTTCTCAGAAATGGGAAAGAACAATTGCTGCAGCCATTTGTTTAGAGAACCAGCACAACAATGGAGAATTACTGGCCAGCAATGTAAAAAAGTCAATCGATTTCAGCTAAGTTAGTTTCTATGCTAGACATGTTGATAATACAAAAATATGATGTTGATGTTAAACAATTCAAAGAAAAACAAAGAAGAAAAAGGGAGAAAACTAGAGTTTCA
>CAIGRP010011833.1:0-24642 GCA_903798385.1 Fraxinus cuspidata
ATGAAAATTATGTAGTAGTATAGAAATAAGTTGTAAAATTAAGATTACAACTCGTCGAACTCGATAATGTAAAAATAAAATGAGAAAGGAAGAGTATATAAGATTAATGATAATGAAATAAATTGTTGAGAGTGTAGAGAATGAGATATTGATATTTGATAGTGAGTTTGGTGGAAAAATATGTTGTAATGGATGGGTATTTATAGGGAAAAATGAAATGAAAAAAAAATTTATTAGGACCAAAACGGTCACTGAAATAATTCAGTGACCGTTCTGGTCACTCAACTTTTTGAATTTTTTTTTGTAACGAGCCACAGGATGAGCCCGCTCGATGAGCTGCTCGCCATTTAGACTAGTCGAGCGGGCTCGGCTCGTCGCCGAGCTACCCCGCTCGGCTCGGGCTCGTTTTTGATGAGCCGAGCGGCTCGTTTGCCACCACTATTTCTCCCTATCAATTTTCGATCTTGGACCCACCTGAAAGGAAATTAGATTTTTTTTAAAGTCAAAATGACAAATTAAAATTATACAAATGAATAGGTCTTTTATTATACAGTTGAAGTTTAGAGGAGATTATAGTGAACTGAATGTAACATAAATTCAGATGAGATTATTGTATTATCTAGAACATGTGAAAATTAAAATTTACAAGTATTTTAGTTTATTCGTTTATGACATGTTGGCTAATATATAGGAATAGAACTAGACAAAAAATTAAGAAAGTGTGATTGAAAAGTTGATGAAATGTGTGATTGAAAAGTTGTAGGTCTCGTAATGTGGTTAAAATTAATGTTTAGCTTTGACTTAAATTAGAATTTTAGTTTTAACCAATACAAAACAGGGCTTAGCGCATGATTACAGGATTCTTAGTCAATGATCTCCCTTAGGATGCACTAAACATATTCATAAAAATGGGTACAAAATGTCAATGTGAACGGAGTAAAGGAGAAAATGCAGTCATACGATTCATGAGACTTTTTACTAGGTTGTTCAAAGCTTTATTTCTAGACATAAAAAATTGAGAAGCTATGTTATGGGTTAAAAAAAAAAATTGACAATTTTTACGGAATAACACTTGACAATTTTTCATTGATTTCAATATAACAATGACATAAAATACACAAAAGCATGTGTACATTTTCTATGAATTATTCAAAATGAGTAATGCTTTCTTGCGCAACGTGTCTCCCTATTTTTTAACTCCATCACTGAGTTGGTCAATTTTTCAAAACTTGCATATTATTTAGCACAACTGATGTTAAAATAGCAATGTAGGTGACACTAATTTGTCACTAAATGAGATGTATAATTAAATAAATTACTTATTTATATCTTTCATTGAGTCTATCACTCAATGCCACTTGAATTAGTGTTGTAGCATCTACGATGTTAGATAACATTTTTTTTTTCTAAAAAGGAGCTTGACAGACGGACATCAATCAAAGTCCTATGAAAAACCTAGGAATCTAGTAGAATATTCATACTTCCACTTTACATTACACGATCAATAACTGAGCTATTGTATCGAATTAAAACAAAATTAAATGGTCTAATATTATCGAGCACACACGTGAACAGTTCATGAAGAGCAAAAGGAAATAGTAACTGACCCAGTATGCGGCTGTGATGCCTACAATTCCTGATAAAGGTGAATAACATAGCCACCGGAACAATCAATAATGCCCCAGTGGAACAACAACCCGCCGCCCCAAAGGCTGAACGCCCCACCGTGTAAGAAAAAGTTAACCACAGTGGCACAAACTATTGGAAAAAATAATTATGTGGTTGACTTTGACATGAGTTTTGAGTGGGACCCATTTGGCTATATTAAAAGATAAAGATGGATTTGTGTTCTCCTCCGTGAGTACGCCGAAATCATGTATTTACTTGAAAAATTTGATGTTCGGGTGAATGAGAAATTGAAGTTCAAAGTATGCCAATTAAAAGGAGTTTATATTGGTGGGAAAACAAAAAAATGTGTTTGTCCCACATAGGAAGTTGTTGAAAACAAAAATCACTTTAAATATGATTACACTTTGGAAGGATGTAATCATGTATAGCATAGAGGCTCTCTCCACGTGCGCGCGCAAGGGGGTGCAAATCACGGATCGAAATAGACTTCAGACCTTGAACTTGTGGCGGGCGCGATCTGAATGTCGTACAGAAAGGAGCAAACCTTTAGAAGTGTCCACGTTTTGCGATATTATTTTTGTTTTATTCAACTAATTTTTCATTTTCTGAAAATGTTGAAACTCTTGTGGTAACTGCATGAATTGAATGGGCAAGTTACATAATGCGTACACGAATGTCGGACCGAATAAGCAAAATTGGCCCCTTAGGAGTGTCCATGTTTTGCTATATTTTTGTTTTATTCAACCGACTTTTCATTTTCTGAAACTGTTGAAACTCCTGTGGTAATTGCCATGAATTGAATGAGAAAGTTACATTCTCATGAGGCAAGTATTTATATGTCTCGTTTTCCACTTTTCTAATACACAAAAATTTATCTAAAAAATACAGTTCCACTTTTCTGCATAAAGTTCGAGTTCTATTTACATACATTTTTATTTCTGTTCGAGTCTTGGAAGTGATATTATTCAGATACTAAAACAGTTCGCCGAAGTAGTATCTATCATACTCAGAATCTACTGATTTTACAGTTGTATCCTGGGAAACGGACGCTCGATTTAAACCTCAAGCACAGACGATGAGGGGGTGAATCTATTTTAAGGAAACAGAGTGTAACACAGGCCTCGGGTTAAAAGTTTTAATGTTTAATTTTTTTTTATACTTGCATATACGGTATATGTAAATTGTAAATCCACTAAATTGCATATACGGTATTTGTTGCATATACGGTATCAGTCTTGCATATACGGTATCTAACCTACAAATACGATATCTATCATGTAAATACGGTATCAATACTACAAATACACTTTGTTAATATTTTACTCGTTAAGCTGATTTTAACCACTTAAATACAATACAAACAAACTTAAAACAAATTCAAAAGAAAAAAAAATAGTTTCTTATATTGTTGATTTCAGAAACTAATTTTTATTTCATTTCAGAAATGGCAACCGATTCCACCAACATGGATGTGTCCCAAGCTATGGCTAATCAAACTGTGGTTGTAAACTCTGCTATGAATGCAAGGCCTAGTTCTGTTATGACTCAGACTGTGGCTAATGTGCCAAGTCATGTTGTGAGCCAACCTGTGGNCAATGGCTTGAATTTCAAAAGGTGGCAGCAGAAAATGTTGTTTTACCTGACCACCTTGAATCTTGCGAGATTCTTAACTGAAAGTGTTCCAAAAGTCCAAGAGGGTGAGGGAGATGTTCAAGCTGTCAGTGCACTTGATGCGTGGAAATATTCGGATTTTTTGTGCCGAAACTACATCATAAACAGTTTAGCAGATTCGCTATACAATGTGCATAGTACTATGAAAATTGCTAAAGAGCTGTGGGAATCATGGACCAAAAATATAAAACTGAGGATGCCGGGGCCAAGAAGTTCATTGTTGGCCGATTCTTGGATTATAAGATGGTGGACTCCAAAATAGTAATCAGTCAAATATACTTGCATATACGGTATGTGTATATTGTAAATCCACAATCTTGCATATACGGTATCTGTTGCATGTACGGTATGTGTAAATTGTAAATCCACAACCACCTTCGGTACCATAACCTGAACTGTCGGATTCTCCCTCGCCTTAATCAACCAGGGGTCATTCAAGAATTGCTCAACCCTACCCACCTCTTCGAAAAAATCCGCCATGCCCTTGTCGCTCTGCAGACTCCGCGGAAATCTCATCGTACAAAAACATATTTTGCGGCTGCACAAGGGGAAAACAGAGGGGCAAAAGGGGAATTAGTTGAGATGGTAAGTATGTGTAAATTGTAAATCCACAATCTTGCATATACGGTATCTGTTGCATGTACGGTATGTGTAAATTGAAAATCCACAACCACCTTCGGTACCATAACCTCAACCGTCGGATTCTCCCTCGCCTTAATCAACCAGGGGTCATTCAAGAATTGCTCAACCCTACCCACCTCTTCGAAAAAATCCGCCATGCCCTTCTCGCTCTGCAGACTCCGCGGAAATCTCATCGTACAAAAATATATTTTGCGGCTGCACAGGGGAAAACAGAGGGGGAAAAGGGGAATTAGTTGAGATGGTATATCATTTTGTTGAAAAAGGCTTGACCAATTTTTAAAAAATAAGAAATTTTTTTATTATTTTAAAGTTTCAAAAGTTTACTTTACCTTTTATTACTTAACCAAATAAATGAAATTTTTTTACTTTTCCCTTAACTGACATAAACCCTTCTTCCCCTTTAAGTGTTAACGTTTTAATTTAGAAGAAGAGGAAGTTTAATTTTCACACTTCTCATTCAAGTCAAAAACAATATTTCTCCTTCTTTTGAGCCTGAAGATTGTGTAGAATTTTAAAATTAACAATTTTATCTATCAAGAGTTGAGGTTCGAATCTAACTTATGTGTTTCCAAAAAACGACGAGCTCACAATTAGAAAAATCAATGTAAGTTTTCAAACCATCAAGGAGTTTGATATATAATGTTCAGACTCTGTTCAATTTTATCAGTAGATATTATTCTTCTTCTTCTTGTCTAGTCCTCTATTGAGTTTTTAAGTTTATTGATCTGGACTCTGTGAAATTCTAATGAAGATTTTTTTTACTATAAAATTCACAATTGCAAAATTAAATCTTCTTCTCCTTCAAATTTTTTCACACTTCTCATTCAAGTCAAAAACAATATTTCTCCTTCTTTTGAGCCTGAAGATTGTGCAGAATTTTAAAATTAACAATTTTATCTATCAAGAGTTGAGGTTCGAATCTAACTTATGTGTTTCCAAAAAACGACGAGCTCACAATTAGAAAAATCAATGTAAGTTTTCAAACCATCAAGGAGTTTGATGTATAATGTTCAAACTCTGTTCAATTTTCTTCTTCTTCTTCTTGTCTAGTCCTCTATTGAGTTTTTAAGTTTATTGATCTGGACTATGTGAAGTTCTAATGAAGATTTTTTTTACTATAAAGATCATTTATGTAGCTTTTCAAGTTCTCTTTGAAATATTTCCATTGGAATTTTGGGGTTTGGTGATTTTAAATTTTTTGGTTCATTACTTGATGTTTAGCAAATTCGTTTTAGTGAATTCTATAATGATTTCTTGTGGGTTTCATTTCCTGTTTATTTTCTTAATTATGTGGTTTTGTAATTATATATATATTGTTATTTGTATCTATTAAGGGAAAAATGAATTCATTGAAAATGTTTATGTTATATGTAGTTTATTACTCAATGATCTAATATTTCTAATTGTTATATCTACTTTAATGTCTCTGAAATTTGTTAAAAATTAATTTTTTTTGTCAAGTTTAGTAGATTGCTAATTAATTCCAAATTCAATTTATCTTATATTCTATCTATATATGTGTATGCGTGTATGTTTGTTTCTGTGTTGTAAACTACATATAACAAGTGAAAGCAACTAGTTATTGACTTAGACGAGTTTTTAGGTCGATAGGCCTTCTCCTCGCTATAATGGTATGAACAAACAATACACTTGACTTGTATTATTTTTTATATATAAATATGTGTTGTAAGATAATAATATTTATCTTACAATAGATTTGGGCATTCGAACAGATTCCAACTTTGAGAATGAAATTTGCTACGAAATATCCAAATACAATTCTAAGAATGGTCGCTTGGGACATGCCGAAGAGGTTAGCTTCTGCAGACTTAGACGAGTTTTTAGGTCGATAGCCCTTCTCCTCGCTATAATGGTATGAACAAACAATACACTTGACTTGTATTATTTTTTATATATAAATATGTGTTGTAAGATAATAATATTTATTTTACAATAGATTTGGGCATTCGAACAGATTCCAACTTTGAGAATGAAATTTGCTACGAAATATCCAAATAGAATTCTAAGAATGGTCGCTTGGGAAATGCCGAAGAGGTTAGCTTCTGCAGCTATTGATAACGTGTAAGAATCTAAAGAGATAAATTGTCTTTCTTTAAGTTTAGTGGGGATAAATTGTGGAATTAGTTTAGCTAATGACTAATGATTTGCACGATATAATATTTGCAGTTGGATGTTAATTCTACATTGATTCCCACTAAAGCCGAATTCGATGAGGTTTATTGGAAAGAGTTTACACTGATCGTGGAAGAAGATGGGAATGCTTCACACCATTTCCAAAGAGATGAGGTTGAACATGATGTTGAGCCACATCATGCATTCCACCAAAACTCTCCTAATACATCTCAACCACCACCGGTATCTTATGAGCTCAACATAGCGGATTTACTGAGAACTGTAATGAAAAAACTCTAGAGAAGGCTACAAGCAGTCATTTCAAGTTTACATATTATATATGTCAAATATGTTGATATTATGCATATTTACGTAGCGATATACACTTCGTTCCTGTGAAATTAAGTAGTTGATGTTGTTCCAATACAAATATGCACTCATTCATATAATGACATTGAAATCGTTCATGCGACACAAAAATGATGTAGATATCGTTCCAATATAAAAATTGCACGGATTAACATAATAATGTTGAAATCGTTCATGAAACACAAAACGATTCAAATATCGTTTCGATATCAAATACACACTGCTTAACTACTTTTTATAACGATATAGAAGTCGTTATAACTATACATAACGACATCGAAGTCATTCTTCAAATAGGGTGAGCACCCGGTATGAGCTAAGGCGCCTGCTGTAATTGGTTTTTTTAGTAGCTGTCTAGGCGCGCGCTATCTCGCAGGCTTAGGCACAAGCCCTAAGACTCGTGCGACCCTCTAGACTCATTCCATTGAGGTTATTTATACTTCATGATTTATTTCAATAATATCATGCTATTTGCAACTCCCGAGTCACCTGAGACCTTTTATTTAATTGATCTAAGCTCTGGGGAATTCTTCTCTCGTGCGAGGAGACTCTTGCAACTATTGTCCGATGAGGTGTTACTTTGATCGGAGATTGGGAAGGAACGATATGAAGTTCAAGATGATGAAGAGGGATCAAATTTTGTAAATCGAGGCTAGATATGCATAGGTTTGGCAATTGTGGTTGATAGAGAGTATGGAATAGAGATATGAAGTTCAAGATGATGAAGAGGGATCAAATTTTGTAAATCGAGGCTAGATATGCATAGGTTTGGCAATTGTGGTTGATAGAGAGTATGGAATAGAGAAGTATAAATAGTAAAGAGAGTGTGTAAAAGGAAGGGAGGGAGGGAATGGAGTATTATTTTAGGAATAATTAATTAGTACTTGATCTATAAAATTATTTTTAAGACATGATTTTTCGAGTTAAATGTTTCGTTAGTCACTGAATTATATATACCTCACGTTTTGCTCACTGGACTTTAAGATGCTTTTGAATGGTCACTAAACTTTAATACATTGCACTTCATCAATTACTCGCAGTATTCACTACTCACTAAACTTAAAAATGATTTATAGTGATCAATGAAATTTAACATGTTGCACTCTATTACTTACACATCATGTTTCATTAGTCATTGTACTTATATCTTTATCACGCTTTAGTGACTGAACTTTAAAATATTTCTGAGTGGTCTTTGAACTTCATTATGTTTTCGAATAAAGTTAATTTTCTACGAGATTCGACCTAAATCATGAAAATAAAAAATATATTGATTAGATAATGAAACTTTTAATTTAATACGAGAATATTGATATTGATCAAGAAAATATAAAATCTCTAATTGTCAAAAGCTATGTTCACGGGGGAAGGACGATGTTAGCTTCTAATCGACACATCTTAATTTAGATCATAATCTTTTTTTACATCGAGTAAATAAAATTGAGAAATTATTTCTTTATTTCGATCGAGATCTTAGACCCAAATAAAAAAAAAATAAAAAATTATATCTCAAATAGGCGGCGGAATTTTTTTATTTAGAGTCAATAATATTAAATCAAACCTAACAAAATATAATTTTTAGAGTTATTACAAGGTAGTTCAAGATTAAATAATGATATCGTCGTCGTGTATGTTATTTTATAATTTTTTTAATTTTTGAATAGTTGAATTCAATGAGTAAAGTTCAGTGACCACTCGGGGAGCAATTTAACGTTCTGTGAGTAAAACATGACAAAAAGTATAAGTTCAATGACTAATGAAACATTGTGAGCAAATGAGTGCAACATGTTAGATTTCAGTGACCACTTGAAACATGTTTAAAATTCAGTAAAACAATGTGAGTAAGTGATTGAGTACAACGTGTTAAAATTCATAATCACTTGGAAGCATTTTAAAGTTCAGTGAGTAAAGCTTGATTGATGTATAAGTTCAATAACTAATGAAACACTTAACTCTGATTTTTCTTTTAAACAAAAGTATAATTGGGCCTAATTTCCTCTAAAAATGTGAGGTCAAGTTGGGCCGGCCCATGAGGAAATGAATGCAAGGGTTAAACCAGGTGGAAAAGGGCAGCTGGCCCAAAAAACTAAAAACAATTGTAACATAAAATATAATAAAAATAATAAAAAAAAACTGGAAAAAGGAATCAAAGTGTAGTAATTGAAAATTCAAAATGGTAGGCAGACGGTCAACAATTGTACAACACAAGTCAAAAGGCCATTTTGAAACGTCAAAAACAAGGGTCAAATATCATTTTTTACAAATTCTGCAACTTTACTCTCTCTCAGTACAGAATACAAATGCACTCGCTGCAGGTATTAATGTACCCTCTTTAAAATTTAAATCCTCCGATAAAAAATTAGAGTAATAGTCTTTTGATGCAACATTTGAATTTTCATTTAGCCATTTGGTAGAAATTAAAATTAAAATTTTAATATGAGTTAAAGTCAGTAAATATATTTTATGGGATCCACAATTTTTTAACCACACATTTCATTACATTTTATTAAAATTTAATAAAAATCTTATTTTAATCTCTGTTAAGTTTGGCAATCGAGTACAACCAAAAATATATTCACTTGTGTAATAACGAGAGGATGAATTTTTTACTAAATCTAAAATTTCAATTTAATATGACATAAAATATAATATAACATGATTACTACAAATTAATTCACAGTTATAATCGACTCTTAGAACCTGTTTGGTCTAGATTTTAATCCAAGTCAAACTATCAATATTAACTATATCTTTCATGTCCCACAACTTTTTAACCATACGTTTCAAAAATTTCTATCAAAATCTACAAAAAATTTAATTTTAATCTCCACCAAACACCATATTAATGAATATTCACACGATCAAATAAATGGAAAAGTACAGTAAAAATAAATAAATAAATAACTCAATTCGCAATATTCAAACTAACAAAATAAATTATAAATGATTTTAATACAAGTCAAATAATTAACATTAATCACATATTTCATGGTCCCACAACTTTTTAATTACACATTTAAAGCACTTTTCTCACAATCTACTTAAAATTTGATTTTAACCCCACCAAACACTTTATATTTTATTTACAAATGAAATTGTAGCCCAAAGTCAAAGTAATATTCTTTTAATAGCCTACACATGAGGCGTATTACGCAACCCCAGGCCTTTTATGTTCCCGACGCATTGACCTCTCAGCACACTTTGCGTATTCAAATGTCCCTTCTCTCTCACCCCACCCCCACCCCCACCCCCACCCCCACCCCAGTTGTTAAAAATCTCCGTCCAGCAGAAGTATTGAAACACGGAAATAAAGGGTGTCTTTTCGCCCAATTGGAAGAGCTAGAGTATTCAGTGCCTGAACACGGTACATTGGGCTGTTGGGTTTACTGTGTTTATATGGCGGTGATAAAAAAGTTATAACATATCCGAAACCTACCATTTCTTCAGCTCGAGGAGTTTAATTGGTTTTTATATACCCATTGAATGACACGAAAGATAGTTTAGTACTTTTGCTGCTTGATTTGTTTGCTTACAGACCTCGGGATTTCAAGCTTTCTTGATACGTTTAGTTTATGGAGTTAATGTCGGTTGGATTCTTATAAACATTTAATTATTGACGAAACATTTGTATTAGTAGCTTGGGAGAATTAAGAAAAAGCTTGTGGCTCTTTGTAATTTTGTTTGATCATCTGTGTTGTGTGTAGTACTGGTAGTTGTTTTTGCTTTTCTTTAAATATGAAGAAATTGAGATCAAGTGATAATCTTGAGTCATATGGGGATAAAGGTATTACAAAAGATTGGGGAAGGAGGGAGGACGATTTGGGTTTGTACCGCTCATCATCTTCGCGTAGGAGCTCTTATTACAGGTCTTCTGAGAGTGGGAAAAGGGGTTCGTCGTCATCATCATCTAGGTATGATGATCGAGAGAGTTCAAGATTAGTTAGAAAGCGAAAGGATTATGATTTTTCTAGTAACGACAAGAGAAAGAACTACAATCGCAAAGATGGAAATGAAAGAGGGATTTTGAGCTCTTCGCCCCGGGCTGGATATGGTAAGGATGGAATGAATAGTTATGAAAGATTTTTGGGACCAAGGAGAGACTTTCCGAAGAGGTTTAGGTCAGAGAGGGATAGGTCGGGGAGGAAGGGTAAAGTATTATCTTGGTGGAAATTTGGTGCCGGGAAAGAGAGTGATGATGGGACCGGGAGTGATGGCAGTGAGTTAGTTAGAGGAAATAGAGTTGAATCAGAGCATGTAGGTAAGGTGACGTCTCCTCAGGGAAAGAGAGATGCGAAATCGCCAGCTTGGTCTAAGGACTCTGGCATTGAGTGGTCGAAGAGTATTGTCGAAGTCAAGGAACGTGAAGATTTGCCAGTGGAGTGTGGCGTCCGTGGTAGTGAAAGGGAAGAAGGGGAGCTGGAACCTGATCCTCAGCCAGTATCTTTAAGTAACGCAGTTGTTATGGATGAAAGTGCTTTTGAATTGAACTCATCTCAGAAGGAGCTCAATGGTGAATGCCATGGTGAAAATAATGTTTTGCAGGAGAAGGCAAATTTCTTATCTGTAGAACAAGAAGATGCGAGTAAAGTGGACGACTGTGAGGAGGCAGCAAAATTTGGACTATCCAAAGAAGCCCAAGAAGTCCTGAACAAAGCTATGGAGTTGCCACATTGTCCAGATACTTCACTCCAAGGAACAGGTGGAAGTGGAGATGAAAATGAAACAACGATAGTCGGTGGAGGTAGCAATGATGAAGAGGCCATAATAGAAGCTCACTGTACCATGAATCCATCAGCATCACAAGAGGAACAAAAGGAAGACAATGGTGTTGATGTCGAAGTTAAGGAAGTTGATACTGATATGGACGAGAATGAGAGATTTAGAGAAGAAAGTGAAGTGCCTGTGATAGAGCTGACAGGCCAAAATTTGAAGGATAAGGGCAAAATTGTTGCATTATTGCCAACAAATAATTTTATTTCTGCTGAAGGTTTGGAGGTTGAAAACATTTCAAAGGAGGACCTAGAAACATTCGGAGAGAATGAAATGGAAGATCCAAGTACAAGGGGATTCGAATTTTTCTCCACTGATCCAGTTAAAGAGCAGGACAAAGTTGAGCAGTCAAGTCATAACCAGCCTAAAGATGAAAAATTGGCTCTTGAACTTTCTCTTAGTTTGCCTAATGTTTTATTACCCATCGGTGCTCATAATAGAGGCCTGGCACTTGGTTCTCCTAGTCATGGAAGAAGTGCTCAATCCTTTCCTAGCACACTTCACACTAATTCTGATGGATTAACAATATCAATGTCGTTTTCAGGCTCGCAGCAGTTCTCTCACAATCCTAGCTGTTCACTAACTAACAACGCATTTGATTATGAGAAATCTGTCGGTAGTCGGCCCATATTTCAGGGAGTGGACAGGAAATCTCTGTCTTCAGATGAGAATAAAAACAAAGACGATTCAGTGTCTCAAGGCATGGGATCCAAAGGAAATGGCTTACAAAAGCACTCTCAAGCATTTCGTGTGAATTTAAGTGGACAAGCTGTTCCAAAAGTACCCGTTGAATTAGAAAAGCAGTTACGTTTTAATACACGCTTATCTGAAGCACATAGTGTTGAGTCTCATGAAAATGGACCACAATATAGCAAAGAAAGAAGACAAGTAATGAAAGAGAAAGATAGTGGTACTTTACTTCGGATCAATTACCCAGATGGAGAAAAGCAAGCATTGGTGGCTGGAGCTGATTTTGCTGAGTCAATAATTACTATGATAGTTTCTGAACCTGTAGAGTCAATGGCCCAGAGGTTTAATGATATAGCTGAAAAGCATGTGGCATGTGTGAAGGATTTCGTCCATGACATCATCTCAAATCCAGGTAAGCGGCGGAAGCTGAGTGCTTTGCAGAAAGTATTGCGGAACAGGTCAGACATTCAGCTGGACGTTCTAATGAAGTTGCATCGTCCTCAGTTGGAGATCTTGGTGGGTCTCAAAATGGGTCTGCAAGTAGTCCTTAAGCAAAATCAAAACGTACCGCCTTCTGATTTGGCGGAGATATTTTTAAATATGAGATGTAAAAATCTCACTTGCCGGAGTCTTCTGCCTGTGGATGAATGTGATTGCAAAATGTGTGCGCAGAAGAATGGCTTTTGCAGGGAGTGCATGTGTCTTGTGTGTTCCAAGTTTGACATGTCCTCTAACACATGTAGTTGGGTTGGGTGCGATGTATGCCTGCATTGGTGCCATGCGGATTGTGGGTTACGGGAGTCTCACATTAGAAATGGGCACAGTGTATCTGGTAATCAAGGTACTACAGAAATGCAGTTCTATTGTGTGGCCTGTGATCATCCTTCTGAAATGTTCGGTTTTGTGAAAGAAGTTTTCCAGAACTTTGTCAAAGAATGGACGGCAGATAACCTTTCCAGAGAACTTGAATACGTGAGAAGAATATTTTTTGCTAGCAAGGATGAAAGGGGGATACAACTTCATGAGATCGCCATTCAGATGCTATCTAAATTGAAAAATAAAGCTGGCCTTCAGGAGATGCAAAAGCAAATCATGGCTTTCTTCAGTGGTAGGCACTAAATCCTCTATCAAGTTGGATTATTTTGGCTATATTTTATTATCTGCAAAGCATTTGCCTTATTTGAGCACAAAGCTTATCGGTTAACTATACCATACCTCACTTTGTTGGAGTAAACCATCATAATTCTTAACATAAAATTTGGTGAAAATACAAATGATGCATGTTTTCTTTATAAATTTTATCGAAAATGAATCTTTTATTTTTTTTTAGCTTGAGGCTTTTGGAACTCCTTTTCTGGTAGGTTTTCTTTTTGAATATTGTTATTAACTTCTGTTCTGACCCCCCCTAAAAAACGATTAGTACAAATACTAATACATGTCTTGTTGTGTTTGAAGATAAACTGAGTCTATGTAAAAGTGCCTTTTTCTTTGGCTCATAGGTAGTGCAATTCATGAACATAATTTTGAATTATCTAGTATATGCAAGTGAGTCATTAATTATAAGCCTTAATTGTTGATTGCTTTAAATTATATTTTTCCAATTTCACTGCTCTTATTTTTCATGTTTTCTTCCGTTTGTCTCATTATACTTCCAAACCTATGCTGTTTGTAGAAAAAACTCCAGTGATCTTTATTTCTAAACTTATATTGCAGAAAATAATCTGACTTCAGTTTTTTTCGAGCAGTACCTTCTATGATGCAGCTTAATTAATTTTCAGTGTCACTTCGCCTTGTTTTCCGATTAGAACAAGCTCCTAAGAAAATTTAAGATTAGTCTGATTGTTGGAATGAAACTCTTTTTGTACTTACAGTTGGTAATTATTTTGCTTCTTTTTTCATGCATGCTTTTCTTTGTCGCTATATATGCACATCACCAGGGTCCAGGTGTAAATTGTAATCTTAACATCTTATGACACTTCCTGTATTCCTCTTTATTGTTCTGATTTGTCTAAATATCTGATCATATTAAGCTTGCGTCCTGTTGTGACCAAAATCTTGAGGATCGTCTAGTTAATTTCCAACTTTAATCATTCATCTGATCCAATAAGTCAGACCTTGAGTAATATATGCATTTGGTTCAATGTCTGTCACTGACTAGGAGAATGGCATGCGAGTACTTGTGATTGGTTTAAGATTGCACAAACCTGGTTGAGTAGGCGAACAGAACTTTCCGAGACCATTTCAAGATTCTGTGGCTGATAATGAATTGCCAAATTAGCTGCTAAATAATCCTTAATAATGGTACCTTCCAGTTCAAACCACGTGTTATCTTTATCTGTATTTATGTTACTCTCTGTGTGGCCTAAATAAGATCTTTGCTTATCTTCCTCTACAGCCAATTTTATGCTAACATCCATTTGCTTGATTGCAGAAGTTGATTCGATTAAGCCTGAGATCTCTTCTGCTTACTCCAGGAAAGACGTGCCAAGAAAAATTCAAGAAGGCCTTAATCGCATTTCTGGTTCCAGTCAAGGTGCCGCGTGGTTAAAATCTATTCATTCAGAAAAGGCTCCTCGTGTGGAAAATTCAATCAGTTTACTTCCTATCTTTGATCCAAAATGCAATGATAAATATACAAGCAGCTTGGATTTGCGCGCACATGTTCGAAAAGAATCAGCTTTCGAGGAATTGGAAGGCATTGTGAGAATTAAACAGGCTGAAGCCAAGATGTTCCAAACACGTGCAGATGATGCGACAAGGGAAGCTGAAGCTCTGAAGCGCGTAACAGTCGCAAAAAAGGAAAGAATTGAAGAAGAATATGCAAACCGGATCATGAAACTACGACTGTCCCAGGCTGAGGAGATGCGCAAACAAAAAGTGGAAGGGCTCCAGGCTTGTGAAAGAGCATATCAGGAATACTTTAAGTTGAAAATGAGGATGGAAACAGATATCAAAGACCTTTTATTGAAAATGGAAACTACGAGACGAACTTATCCACACAACTGAGTAATAGGTTAGTGTTTTTTATGAACCGTCCAACATTATCTGGTGTTGCAAGTTTAGGAGTGATTGAAGTTGTACTTCTGTTTAAACAGAATTTGTACAAACGTACCCGTGTTACATCTCCAAAAATTACTAGTGTATTTGGAAAGATACATGTTATTCCATTCATTTATTTCTTGTTTCTTATGCTTTCTCGTTTGGCTGGAACATTCTCTTTTTCTTCTGGTTCTCTGTTTTATTCACCCGGGGAAAGAATAATCAACCAAGCAAAAACATACCTCAGTTTCCACTTCACATGCAATAGCTACCATAGGTTTTGAGTCGAGTGGAATTGCATTTTTTAATTAGAGTAACGCTATTGAGTAATAACAAAGTGCCATGTATTTGTCACACAAAGCGAGCTTACAGAAGTGGTTTCTATAACTTTTGAAAAAATAAAAAAAGTATTCGTGAAATATAACAAAACTAGTTAAGAAAACTGATTGCAAAATAAATTCAAAATGTAGCATGTGACTTGTCAATTGATTTGAGGCATGTATGACTCGTTTTTAAGGATATTCAAGTTCTCTGCAATATCATGTAGTTCAAGAACATGGAACACCAGAAAAGACGAGACTCATCTTGGTGAGGATATTAACATCTGACTAACTTACGACACAGGTTGGATCATTGTACTCAACAATCTCGACTGATATTAGAATAGTGTTCCATGTTCTTTTATAACCAAAGGTTCTAAAATCATAACATGACAAAGATGACAGTTTACTCATATGAAACAACAGAGAAAGTTGCCTTTCATTGGCAAGCAACTGTGCCGGCAACAAACGAAATGCAGTAGGTCAAGTAAAAGATTAGTGTCCTAAAAAAACTGGAAGAATTAGTCTAATGTTCATCAAAATCAGAGTCATCATCAGCAACATCACTGATTGAATCTTCGGCGGCATCACTGTCTAAATCTATAGCTGCTGCATCATCTTCAGAATCATCATCACTTAGAACATATGTAGCTTTCCTGCTATTAGCCCTCTGTGGCCTGGCTCTCTGAACCACCACTTGGTTACTATCTTCTGTCCCAGCCGAAGTCGGAGACTCGTCTTCCCCCATTGCCACCCTTCCCAGCACTGAATTACTTTTCTTGTTAAATGGAGATATCCTCATTTTTCTTACTTTTTTCTCGGGAGAATCCGCTGCGCCCTGTAAAACTTCTGTTATCATTTTCTGACCCACAAGCTGAGATTGCTTAGCGGCTGGTCCTCTCTTCTTCATCCCTGCATGGGGTTTTGTTGTTTTAGCAGCTGCAGGTTTTTTCCCTGCTTTCTTTTTCTCTTCTGCAGGCATATCCTCTTCAAGGTCAAAGTCGTGGTCATCCTCATCATCAGAAATCTCAGTAACAGTTGACAAAGGCTTCTTCTTTGTAGCAGCAGCCCTTTTTGTTGGTCCCTTTTTCTTGGTCTGCACCTCAGAAACTTCTGCTTCTGCAACTGTAAAAGAATAATCAATCAGGTCAACTCGTATTTCTTTCTCAAATAGCATAAAGCTGATTGTGTTGGATGAAAAATCACATATGATTCTCATGCATTTCAGTTCCATCAATTGTTGCAATTGTGGTAGCACCATGTAGATGCTGGCATTTTTTAGCACATAGAGTTTACCTTCTGCATGATCAGGGGAAGAATCAAGGTTGTAGGCTGCAATCCGTTCATTCAGCGCAAGAATCTCGTCATCATCCTCTTCATCCTTCAATGCAGCAACTGATTTACCCTGCCAATGTTTGTGCCAGAAAAGTAAAAGAGAGAATCTCCGAACAATAAAACTTAATCAGCAGGAAGACCAACTTTAGTATATGTAGAAACATTTTTCCATACCTTTCTTGGAGCTTTCTTTTGAACTGCAACCCTGGAATTATCTGAGGGGGAAACAAGTTGAATATTTATAGATACCAGTTACCGGTGAAACGTGAGACCTAAAATATTTGAAGTTTGAACGTACCTGTTTCAATCTCGGAGTTAGTTGATATTTCCATTGGCTCCACAACAGATTCTGTTTTGCTAACCTTCTTATTGTTCTTTCTTGGATTCTTCATTGCTGGTTTAGATGCCTTCCTCCCCCCCTTGGGTTTAATCTCTAATTCATCTTCTTCTGTAAGTGCCTCTCTTTTGTCTTGTTCCTAAATTAGCACAAAATTCAGCAGAATGGAAGAAGTATCGCATTTATATATACACAAGACTAAAGAGTGATAAAATCTCACATCAAGTTCGCTTTCGAGAGCATCAAGATCTTTAATCCATAAAGACTTGATAGTTGCCTGTCTCATTTCTTCAACTCCTTGGATCAGCTTATCCCTATTATTACACAACTCCTGCACCTTCTCGATGGTTAAGGACCCAATTGACATAGAAAGCAAGTAATCATAATCACTAGCCCGAACTCCTTGGCTAGTGACCATGTCGGAATTCTCTTCAGTCTCTTCAGGAACATCACTTGACCCAGCAACAGAAACTTCCACGGTCTTTGTCTTTTTGGGAAAAGGAGTGAAACCCTTATCCTTTAACTCAATGACCAGATCAGCTCTTCTCCTGTTGCTCACTATGATCTTTCCTTCCACAACATTCAAAATAAATCTAACCTTGTTTTCAAGTATCAACAGCTCCCTTTCAAGGTTGTCCATCAGAACTTTCTGCAAGGATTGTCTCAGTCAGTAATTATGTACACTATTCACACTTATTATTCGTCATAATTTACAAACTTGCCTTTCTTTTCTCGTAAAACTCAAATCTTATAGAGAAAAAGTCCTCAAGAACTGCACAAGGAAACAATTAAATGGTGAAATGTGATCAGATTTTCAGTAACGTAAGCTCTAATTGTTGTCAGTTGCGTACTTTTTTCTGGAGTGTCATATTTCTTGATTACGCCTTTCGAGTCGAATAGGTGCATGTTACTTGTACTTATAGTAGTGGTTAGCTTAAACTTCTTCAGCAAACCCTCTTGCTTGGCTATCATCATATTCTCCTCAGACAAATCAATCTCAAAATTCACAGAATCAGTAGTATGGTACTCCCTCACGTCCTGCAAAATGTAAAATCAAGTCTCTGTGAGATTACCAACTGTGACACACATTACTACCATCATATGGACATTGACAAACCTCAATGAACGGATAAAGGGACTCTAGAAAGTCCTTGTAATCCTGAGTCCACTTCCGAACTGGAAGCTCTGTAATCCTTAGCATTGTATCACTGACTTCCTCTATAATTCCAGTAGCAGTGTAGGTCGCGCCAGCTTCCTTTGTTGCTGTTTTCTCTATAGTTCCTCTAAATCCTTTGTACCATGGATCCATAGGCTCCATTGGTTCATCGTTCAACATATGCCTCACGTTCGTAATAATGTCACGTGGATTATAATTAGGAACAAACGAACTCCATCCCGTCCCTATTCCTTCACTTCCATTTACCAGAACCAGTGGTATGATTGGCACATACCTAGATCATAAACAAAAATAGGTTTCAAATTGTGAACAAACAAATCTTCCACCTTCATCACGTACGCTAAAACTTACCAAGTAGGCTCAATAGTTTGCCCATCTTCATTTTGATAATCCAGTATAATGTCATCATCCTTCGGAAATAGAAATCGTGTAATGGCAGAAAGCTGAGTGAATATATATCTTGCGCTTGCATGATCTTTGCCTCCCTGTATAAGTTCATAATCACGTCATGTTCAAATTGACTGTTTTCTGAATGGTTGGGGCCAAAAATGATATTGAGATGCAGAAGAATCATGTTATCTCACCTGATTTCTTGTACCGAATTGACCATTCGGTTTTAGAATATTTATGTTGTTGCTGCCCACATATTTTTGAGCCATGCCAATAATGGTACTGGCAAGACTCTGCTCGCCATGATGGTAAGCGGAGTGCTCAGATACATAACCAGCAAATTGGCCAACTTTTGCTTCATGGACAAAGTTTCTCTTAAAAGCACAGAAAAGAATCTTTCTTTGACCAGGTTTCAATCCGTCAACCATGGATGGAATTGATCTCTGAAGATCAGCTATTGAAAACAGTATAAGTTCCTTGTTGACAAAGTCACGATACTTGATGAGTTTTTCTTCCTGATCAAGGTAAGTGCCAGGCTGCAAAATAAGAAGTCCAAAGTTGTTTCAGAAAATTATCATTGTACTGATGTTCTAAATAGTAGCCATCAAATTTTCCATGATAAACTGACACTCCAAAACGCAGTTTCCAACCTCAAATTGTCTGAGCCAATTCTTCCTTGCTTCTATCTTCTTCTTACTAAAAGCAAGTTCTATTGCCTCCCCATCATGGTCATCACCCCAGACAAAGTCCTTCTTGTGCTTCTCGAGATCCTTAAAGTACTCCTTCCCTTCCTTATCTGTACTTGTTCCTAACCCCTACAATGAAGTTAGAAATGAAAAAACAGAATTTATTAATAAATACAGCACAAACATTAACCAATTTTATTATATAATTTGACAGAGAAGCCTTGGAAATTCATAATATACCTAATACATTATCATATATCAGGGAATATACAAACCTTATAGTATTTTATAGACCAATTTTTCGCTCTGTCTCCCAAACCTTCCTTCCATGATTCGTACTCAGGCATTGTATAAAATGACCTTTTCTCCCCATTTTTATGAGTAGCCTGTGTAACATGATCAACAAATTTTTAAAAATTTAAAAATCAAATACCTGTACTAATTTTTAGAACTGAGGCTAGTTTGTGATATTGTAATACAACAAACCTTTACAATCGGAGTAATAAATTCAACCAAAAAAGAAGGAATTTTGAGCAATGATGGCCAGAATGAGTGGATGAAATTAATCAATAGCCCCTTGATATGGGAACCATCATGATCCTGCACAAAGTACAAAATTGAATTTTAGCTGAAAAGTCCACCTATCATTATAATGTTGGGTACCATGGACATGAAGGAAGAAATTGGCCAAGAATAGGACGATATTACCTGATCAGTCATTATCATCAAGTGTCCATATCTCAGTGATTTGATGCTATCGTACTGTTTACCATGCTGCAATCCAAGAATCTTCTTGATGTTCTGAATTTCAGCGTTGTCATTGATCTGCTTCGTACTTGCGTCTCTAACATTCAGCAATTTACCCCTAAGGGGGAACACTCCATAGTTGTCCCGCCCCACAACCGATAATCCAGCAACCTGAATAAGATTCAAAGCACTTAAAATTACTGTCGATGATAAATATCTTTAGTGAGTCAAAACACTTGAGTAAACTTACTGCAAGAGTGGCTGCCGAATCTCCTTCTGTCAAAATCAGGGTACATTTCTCTGAGTTTTTGCCGCCAGCAGCATTAGCATCAGCTAGTTTTGTAAGCCCAGCTATTCTCTTGCTTTTTGTTCCGTCTGTTTTCTTAAGGTCTTTTTTCTCCTTGAAGTCTGCCCATTCCATGATACTGTTCACTATCTCAGAATTTGCCACTGTCCAGAGTAAACCAGTGAATGTCATTACCAATCTCTGACAACCAGACAATTGGCATTTGTTAAAAGTAATGATCACAAACCTTTACTGAGGAACTTGTCTGAGAGTCTACATTCGGAACCAAAACTTTTCTGGCGAAGCGTCAAAGTTTCTTTGGTTTGAGAATCAAAAGCAGGGTTGTCAATGAGGCAATTAACAAACACCCAGAGATGGTTCTTCACCGAATGGGATTTAAGGTTGGCATTCTTTTTCTTCTTGTTTACATACTCAGCAAGATGATTTGCTATCTGATTAGTTACATAATCCACATGCGTCCCACCCTTGATTGTTGAAATTGAATTCACAAAGCTGACCTGGTAAAATTAATCAGTATATTAGCAACTTTACACTTCAATTCCTCATATTTGCCATCCTTTGCCAGGTACCAAAGAAGATAAGTTTTCAACTTCAATTGTAATTACATTTTAACCTAGTGAACCGGTGAACTTATTCCCATACCTGTTGAAATTGTCCTTCGCTCAGACTTACACAAACTTCCCACCTATCTACCTTCTCTTCCATTCTGCTAAATTATAATATCATTAGTATTCTACAATTGACCAAAAGTAACAATCCCAATTAAAAATGAGACAAAAATCTAACACAATATAACAGTTAGATGGATCTAGGTTGGACCTGAAAGCAGATTTCAAGTAAAGGTTGCAATATTCGCCAAAAGATTTCAACCGAATGTCTTCCCCATTCAGTTCCACCTTAACGGTCTTTCCAAGGCATCCTGCCATGTCAACCACCCGCTTCTTCATCAGGGCAAGCACATCATCCTCCAAATGAGTCATGTTGAACTTGGCTAAGTCTGGCTTAAATGTGACCTTCGTCCAATTCTCACCCTCTTTGCATTTTGATAAAACAGGCTGAGACTTATTCCCCATGTTACAAGAGAAAACCTTTATAAAAGAAACGAGTCAGCAAAAGCATTACCATCATCAAAGGCTAACATATAGACTTAACAAAAAATCAGCACAAATTAGAAATGTAATTTGTCAAGTGTGATATTATCTTTACTTAATCCAAATTGATCTCAACACTTGAGGAAGACTATTTCAGTGATTGAACTCTATAACATAAAAGATTGAAGAACAATATCAGGCATTAAAAAATAAAGATGAATTATTCGAGAACATTCAAGAATCAACTAACAGGAAAACAACCAAAGAATCAGGCAGATGATTGTCAATTACATATTTTTGTAAAAATCTCACCTAAATTAAGTTCTAAATCTACAAATGGAAAAATTTTAAGTGTTTTCAAAAATGAAACCCCGGATTTTGGATTTCACAGAAAAACTCCATAGTGAGTAATCATCAAATCCTTATAACATCATCCATGAAAAGAGAAAAAAAGAAAATGAAAAAGAATTAACATAAACTTCATTTAATAAAATCAAGAAAACCAGTGTGAAATAACCAAGATCCAAGATATTTCTAGAATCGGTATAACATTCAATATTGTCAAGAAACCCTTGAATCAAAAATCAATATAAAAATTAACTAACCAATAAAACGAAATCCAACTGAAAAAAACATTTTGTGATTATACCTGCTTGTACTTCCTCTGCCTCCTTCCATCAGCAGTCTCGATAATGAACTCTGTAGAGAAAATATTAGTAAGTTTTGCTCCGTATCCATTTCTTCCACCGGTAGTCTTCTTCTCCTGGTCATCATAGTTACTGCTAGTCAACAAGTGCCCAAAAATCAACTCAGGAACATAAACCCCTTCCTCCTGGTGGATCTCCACCGGTACACCATCGCCATTGTTGTAAACGCTAATGCAGTTGGCCTCGGCATCGATGGTGACCTTCAGGGAGTTCATTTTCGGATCTCGCTGTTTGTTGTCAGCAGCGTTGACAAGAATTTCATCAAAGATCTTGTAAAGTCCAGGGACATAGGAGATGGCTTTTTGGACCATTTGATTATCTTCATATACCCAAAGAGTCTGGCTGTGTTTTTCAATGGATCCAATGTAGGTGTCAGGTCGCAGGAGGATGTGTTCGAGCTGGGTCTTTTTCTGGTAGGTTTGCTCAATGGTTTTTCCGGCGGCACCTGCGCCGGTGGTGTCGTGTGGCAAAATGTTGGCATTGTTGCTGGTGGTTAAGGGGGCTTTTTTCGGAGGCATGACGGAACAGAGAGCGAATTTGTGAGGAAAGGTGTAGAGAAATGGAGGGTTTTGACACAGAGAGAGTGTCGATAAGCGAATCACAGTGTGAAAATGGTGGTTTGTGGAGGGCTTAATAGAGGCGGGGCAACGGTAAGTTTTGGGCGAATTTGAAATTTGAATGGACGGTGAGGATTGGGAGAAGCCGGAGACGAATTGAACGGTTAGGATTTGTCACTTTACCGAGGGGGCGGGGGGGTGCATGAGGGTGTAATATTTGCATTTTAAAGAATGCTATTTAGCACCACGGTGCTTAACACGAATCTAGTGGCAACAATAATGATATCAAATTTCAGATTCCATTAAATGAATAATATAATTTCACATTTAATTAAATCTATCATGTATTGTTACATAAATTCTAACATCACTAATGTTAGATAGCATTATTCTTACATTTTTTTTATTTTGACCAGATTTGGACATTTGTACTAGCTATCCATTTTTCATTTTAAAATACATAATCATCATTTTGAGCCCCGGTTTGAGTCACATTAAAATTTTCATTTTCATTATTCTACTCATTTTCAACCACACATTCTTCAATATTTTCCATCGCATCAATAATTTTTCCATATTTTTCAATCACATATTTTACATCGATCTACTATTCTAAAATATATTCTTCCAAAATAATGTGGCTCAAACACATCCTGAATTATACAAAACTGAAGGAAAAAAGAAAAGGAAAAACCAAAGATAACAAGAAAACGAAAAAATAGAAAATTATAACAAAGTTGAAAGAGGAAAATCAAGTGAAGATTAACAAATCAAGAGGATCTACCAAAATTATTTTTAGGTACAATACGATAGAGGGAATGAAACAAATGTTGGAATTTGTTGTTCAAAATCACGTGAAATGATAAAGGAATGGATAAAGGAAAAGAAGAAGGAAAACCAGAATTTGTGCCATATAATTGGCCTATGCCACTGCATAGGCCATCTTGGCTTGCGATCGCATAGACCAATTCAAAAATTTGAGAGATTGCATTGCTATAACTATGCGACCACATAGTTATAGCTTATGCGGTCGCATAAATGGAAAATTAGATCGTTGGATTGAATTTTCTATAATTTTTTGGTGGTTTTATTGTGAAGTAATGCATCTCTTCTTCTTGTGTTGGAACCAGTTCGTGTAGTAACTATTGAAAAATATTAATACATGTTAGTTTTTATTTTTTATATACAATGTAATCATTCTATTACATCCAAAATTCGGGCCATATAAATTGTTCTTCACACAATCAATTTCTACTATTTTTTTCACTTGTTCAATTTTGAAGAATTACTTAAGTTTTCGGTGTTCTTCATTTCTAGGCTTGAAATTCTACAAACTATTTGTCATTTAATCTTAAAAGCTTGGTAGATGAGGCAAATATCGTTTGAGGACAACGATATCATAATCGTGATCAAGTCTTCTTTGATATTATTATCATCTTATTCTTTGGTTTCCATTGTGGTATTGTTTAAATATTTTTCTAACAGCAGCTCTAGTTAGTAATGGATAAAGGAGATATAGCCCTTGTTTGAAAAATTAACGAGGGAGAATTTCAAATCAAAATTGTTGTTACATAAATTTTTATGACATTTGTGACTATCACCAAAGCCTATCTTGTAGAATGCGGGCCTTTGCGCCCTCGAACGTTAATCATGAGCCATTCGTGACCAATATAAAATTATTCCTTGGAATTACAACAATTTTTAGGCCTCAAAGCTCGTATCTTCGATTTAATGTACAATTGGTCCTCCATCTTGCATTCTTCTTCAAATTTAGTCNGGCCTTTGCGCCCTCGAACGTTAATCATGAGCCATTCGTGACCAATATAAAATTATTCCTTGGAATTACAACAATTTTTAGGCCTCAAAGCTCGTATCTTCGATTTAATGTACAATTGGTCCTCCATCTTGCATTCTTCTTCAAATTTAGTCCTCAACACTTTTTCGTCAATTATGGTCCTTCGGATTTAATGTATCCAAATTGGTCCATCGACTTATAACTACTTCCATTTAGGTCCTCGAACTTTTTTAAGTGTTTATTTAGTCTC